>CM068589.1:34420155-34522655 GCA_035048485.1 Pteria penguin | reverse complement strand
AGATTTAACTCACCGATGATTTATTTCATGTTTATAAAATGAGTAATATAAAAGAAAATGAACAAAAAAAAATGAAAGGCGTCTTATGAGATGTTATGAAGTATCAAAGCAAAGTTAAGTAAGATCACCAAATGTAAACCTCGCTCTGCTTGTTTATAAGCGAGCTCAGTCCATCGGAAACCTTACTATCAATCAGTGAGAACGAGGCTAAGGACCTTGTCTCATTTGCAAAAGTTTGGTCAAGGCATTCTATAGAGTCCCCAATCGCCCTGTTAATCAGCATGCTCAAGTTACAAACCGCATAGAGCTGTAGAGATGCCGATTACAAATCCAATGGTCTCGGGTTATACTGACGATGTCGAAAGCGTTTAATCAATGTAGAATCCGATGATTTGAAATTAGCGGAACCTTTAACCTTGGAGAGAGAGAGGGGGGGGGGGGGGGACACAGACTTGATTTTAATTAAGTCAAGAGGTAGATAGGTTGTACCGAAAAATGAAATGTAAAAAGATAGGTTAGTATTTACAATTTCCCAAAGTGATTTTTAAAATGACTTTGCCAGAATGTTTGATTGGCTTAAAGTAACTGCAGTTACCATTCTTACAAACCGGATTATTATATGATCGTTAACTGCAGTAAGAGCGGAAGTATTAAGTTGAAGATCTATAACTTGAATTTGACATGAAACTTGATTTATATGAGCTTTTGTGTAATGTATGCAGCAAATATATGGTTGGAAGATTTTTTTTTCAGAACTTGAATTGAAGATAGATACACAATGATAAATAGAAAACAAAAACAAATCTATTTTTGAAAACTCAAAACAGACATAAACACACACAGAAAAACAATAACGAAAATTAAATGAAGAGTCTTTGTACTGCACCATAAAATGTAAAGTTTTCAAGTAGCTATATCTGTGTACTTTAAAATAATTTGTATATCATTTGGGCATAAAACATATCACGTTTAAGAGTGCATTATGAATAGGCTTTAGCAGATATGACGTGAAACAAACAGAGTTATTTCATCGATAACAATGATAATGGTTATTTAAAGTGGCAATCGTTCATCCCAATGCATCGTCAGATCACAATATATTACATCGTTCAATTCCAGTCTATAGTAAATGTACTTTACAGAAAGTCAACAGCTTTACAACTTGCTGCAAACATCATATATCACCTAATGTGCCATATTCAAGAAGTACGGAAATATCTATTAGACTATAAAATCAAAAATGGTACGTTATATTTATTTGCTTCGGGGAATACTTGTTATAAATTTATTTACCCGAAATGTTACTATGGCTGGCATGCCGTACTGCAATAATTCGTTATATAAGTAGACCTATACCAACAGCATATATCACCTCCATACCGGAGCTTGTAGGTTGCAGTAAGAACAACCATAGCAAAGTGCAAAGCCATCAGTCATGCATCTTGTCAGTATTCCTGTCTACTCTCTACTTATATTGTCTTCAGGTATGCTTTGTCTATTTCATTTGATCCCTTACTTAAATCACTCATCTATATACCAATATAGATTTATGTATAGGCAGTTCTCTAACGTAAAATGTGTGACAAAATTAATATTTACCTTAACAACGACTTCTTTAAACATTTATTCTACATTTTCATATTTCTACTATCCGAGTGCTTGTTTCGTGCTTCGACATTTTTGTATTTCGTCGCCTGAGAACATAGTGTTCTATTACCAAATATTTAATTTAGAGAAAATCCAGTTTTAAGTTTTGAATACAATTCTTCGCTTCTACATGCTCTCTATCATAAAAAATATAGATTAATAACATGCGTAAGGCTTCAAAGATTTAATTGAAATCTTTATTTACCACAAATTTTGATCAGGTTTCTTTAAATTTGAAGTTTTTCAAACGTAGATAGAACATTTTTCTAAATTTCCTTATGCATTTGAGTAAAACCACAATGTCTATGTCCATTTTGACCAATGAAAAGGAAGAAAATATCACGTGATACAGAGATAGAGGAAAACGGTACTGTACTATAAATTTGATACAGATTTTTTCCATTGATTACAATAGAAATTACGGAGATGGAACAGGATAGAATTTAGAAAAATGACCCTTCTTCCCCCACCAACTGTATATTGACCAATGTAATTGTCTGAGAAAATGCGCGATCCAAAGACGAATCCAATAATATATAGACTTCAATTTTTGTGAAATTGGTCGTTAGAACAGTCTGGTTCTCAGCCGACGGTTTTACGGGAAATGTGATTTTGCTGACAATTAATAAAGTATATTGCATTCATTCCGTCAATTCTAAGGATTTTCTTTTTAGTTTACGCAAGGCAATATGAAAATTCGCTGGTAGTTCAAAATGGTGGTATGCCCTAGGCTACAAAATGAAGGTAAACATATAGAATTATGCTGTACTGTAGTAAATACTTCAACTCGATCACTCCGTTTCCAAATATAGTTCTTGTCTAAACAGTACCCTGCTTTTAGATTTAAAATTAATTTTTAGTTCATTTTAATTTTATGTTACAGAGGTAGAACAGACATTGTACGAACAAATATTAAAGTATAACTAAAATCATCATTTTTGTGCAAGTAATGCGAAGTAATTCTTATTTCGTCGGTGAACAGAATGACTTTTGAATACTCTTTAACATTATGTACAGTTTGAGGCAAAACAAGGAGATGGAGACGACACGGCTTTGAACAATATTGCTCTAATTTGCTCTGATAACACAGTCGTTGAAGGAAGAGCAAATAGCCAGATGTGGGGTACATGGCTGGAATCCAGACGTTGTGAAGACCAGAGTTATTTAGCATCATTTAAATTAAGGGTTGAAGGGAATCAGGTATGTTTCAATCATACAGATTTTTCATAGTTGTCGATGGAATGATTGTAAAAACGACATGGTATCTAATAATGTGATGCATATATCTCATCATGGAATTCAATATCGTTATATGTAAATGAAATAACTGTAATATAACAGGGTGAGGCAGACGATAAACAGTGATCTGGAAGGAGAATGGGGATCTTGGGGAGATTGGAGTAGCCAATGTTCACGAAACACAGATATTTGCGGTCTGCAGATCAAATTCGAAAAATCGCTGCAGGATGGTGATGATACAGCCTTGAACGACGTTAAATTTTTCTGCTGTACCTTCCAATAAAACGTGTATTCCAAGAATGAATAAAGAAATACTGCTAATAATGTAATTTCTGCTTTTTAAATGTATAACAGTTCAATGTACTTGCAGTAAGTCACTAGTAGTTACTAGGGGCAGGCTTGGTGTAGTGGTTAAGCGCTTGGCTTGCGGCGCCGACGATCCGGGTTCGATTCCCGTTGTGCCACTATGTTTAAGCGGTTGGTAACCTCCTGCTTCCATGTCGCGATATAACTGAAATATTGTTGAAAGCGGCGTCAAATACCAACACACCAAGTAGGCAATAAACATCCTTTACTACAGGTTATATAAAATATGCCGGTATGTTGATATGTACTCTAAAAGACATCCAACGTTTGGTTCTGCCGACGAGATGCAGTTGCGCAGATGTGTACTTTGCGATTGTGCATCAATGTTGAAAACGAAAGTATCCTTTAAGACATACAAACTTTAAAATTCGAAGATGGAAAGAAATGGACATTCCTGTATCAGAGATCGTTAGGTAAATCGCATAGATTGGACGAAAGAATCATCAAAATTTACAAATTGTTTTACGGGTGTTGCTAACCATTCACAATACTGTTCAGAAAACCACTGAAAATCTCGTTTCCCTCTGACACACACTTCAAAATTCTAAAGTCTACGCTAGAAAGCACTGACAACCCTGAAAACGCTGACGCTTACCGCGATGTTCTCCGGCCATGCAGTCGCGGTCTCGCAAACTTCTCCACGGTCACCTCTATAGTATAAGTCCTTAAGGGTTATCCATCGCTACGAAAACCCGTAATGAAAAATATGTGCTTTTTTAAGATTTTATTTTTATTTTTAGGTCCATAATATACAAATCAATTTGTAATGTTAAAAACAAGCTTCACTAGCTATGCATATTTCTTTTTTTATTGGATCTAGACATGAAAATTATGTAGTTTTTACATGCTTCGTGTATATTTATGCAATTCCTTAATCAACATATCATCTATAAGAATTCATTGCATGGTCAATTCTATGTAAGTCTGCAGAATATATACAACTCTTATTTCTAATATATTATCTTTACTTCATGGTTCAGCATTAATTTTAAAATCCCTTATGTGTAACGAGAGAAAGGGCTGCCTTGTATCATTAACTGCTAAAATTATGCCCCCGCCCCCTTTCTTCAAAAATGTAAACTATAGAGTGTTTATAATGTTTAAATATGGGCATATCTGTTTTTTTGTTTTTTTTTTTTTTTTCATCTATTTTCATTCTTCAATATCATAATTTTGTACTAAAAAGAAAAGAAATATATATGTATCCAGGTTAGATTTCGCGCAAAGTAAGATTTTATTACCAATTTCCATTATTTTGTCCCAAATTCATTGTAAAAACAATGACAGGGCATCTCTTATAGAGTAAATAACAATGAAGTAGCAAAGGGTTGGCCATATCTCATAGTCTCATTGTCAATTGATAAGATCGTGTAAAGTGTCATATTTAGACAAATGGGAACCCCAAATAAATCGATGTGAGACCAGGTTTCCGGGAGGAGTAAGCGTCCCCTGGTAGCATACAACACCCCGGTAGAACTTCTGCAGCAATTTTTGATGTCGAGGAAGTAAATCCATAAATATACACATATGAACACATGTAGGAGCCAAGAACATGAAGTCAAAATATCCTATTAACGGTATAGAATGCTGTTGAACTGAAAACCCGGCGTCGGAAATGCACGTGAACAAATGTCTGTATATATACATATCATGTCAAATCAAGTATAGTCAAAAAGATAAGACATTTAGTTAGTCCCATCGGAATGTCGAAAATCTGTTGGAACACTTTCCCACCAGAAATCACAAAACATGAATAACTGATTTTTTTTAAGTGGAATCATTCTATAACGAATTGAAAAGTCAAAACACTTTATGCTAGTGACATTATTAAAAATAGTAAATTTTAAGTGCATTAGGAGTCTTTTGGAAATTTTGAATTCTTTGGGGTCTACATCTGAATTATTCCGCTTCCCGAGTAACCAGTAAAACAGTATTTCTGAAGATTGTGTTTTCTTTTTGTTAGTGTTGTCGTCTGTGATAGAGAAAGAGGCTCGATGGAAAACTTGGAAGATCCAGTATGATTTCTCGAGATCAGATTCATTTGTAGTAATACCAAATGAACTGACACCTAACCTGTAGTTATCCAATACTCCTGAAGGAGGCAGATTTGTAACTGAATAAGTAGGATTACCTGGCGTTGTAAGACACTTACTATAATATGCCTTTTATACGAATGTGAATTTATTAGCTGCCTTGTCAGCAGGAAGTATAATGGAATTTTAAAGAAAAGACACTCTTCGAATTCTTGTCTCTAGCAAACTTCTTATCGACTTCAGCCATTTAGAAATAGTGTATAATTCCACCTTCTCTTTCTTAGTCCAACGTCTGGCATGAGCATTATGTGTGGTTCATAAGTTTACACGGCATTCTTTTTTTTTTCAATATTAGATGTTTATATGAACACATTATTTTTATATAAGTAGGCTACATTTAAAAAATAATCAAAATAATAAAAATACCGCCCTACATATTTTGACATAAAATTCATGTAAAAAAAATTTATGGAAAGAAAAATCTCTAGTGCTTGGAGGATCAAGCATCTACTGTCTGCCGAATGAATTTTGAAAGGCTCTTCCAGTTACAAATCTGCTCAATTTCAACATTTTGCTTGTTAATCCACAATTCAAATGTATTTAATTCTGTCCATACATTAATAGACGGAACCATTAAAGGGAAGCAATTCAACATTACACATCAATATTATAGAGGTATAATGATTTGTATTAGTACCTGACACATACACATGATAGTGAGTAGTTTATGCGTTCCAAAACGTATTTAAGGTCGTAAAAAAGTAGTTGCTATATGTACTTCTCAGAATTAAAAAAAAATTACGATGTCATTCACTATGCTGTCTTAATGACGTAACTTCATACCAAATGTATACAGACAGATTTCACAACACCTTGGGAGAATCTTTGGTTTCAAAATTTATAATATAATTATAATAACTTAGGGGATGGGAACGTGCAAAGTGTATCAAGATAGGTTATTTTACTTCATATAATCACAGGACAACATAATTATATTGAAGCTGACCAATGACAGGATATTTATTTCCTTCCATTATATACTTTATTGACGGAGGGTATACGATCTGTAAAGTGATTATTAAACCGAACCAATTAAGTTGAAATCGACATGAAGATGGACCTTCACCATCTATTGTGTACTCGAAGCTACAACGTTTTCAGCATCAGTCAAATTACGTGTTTTCTTGCTAGTGGATGGCAGATTATTTTGTCAACAATTTAGAGGTCAGAATATCCAAATTTGCCAGTGCAGCCCCTCCCTCATAATGAAGAAGTCTTCCACTATATCTGCTTTTGGATACATGATTCTTAAATGCATACATAAGACGCTGTAAATGATTTTCATATTTCGTCTGTATTTGACGGGTTTCTGGTACAGTGCATTTTTCATTTGTTTAAGTTATACACCCTTCGGTATCACTGCAGAACATATCGTTATACTGAGTAACACTACCTAATTTAATTTATTATTTAAGAAAAATATAAATAGTTGTTTGATGAATCAATTATGATTCCCCATACGATCAGAATTCAAATGTTGTTACCTTCAAATAAAAATCACACAAATTGTAGTAAGCGAAATAGATTACGAGGGGCTGATAACAAGGAAACAAAAATATGCTTATATGGTTGTAAGTTTCCACTACATATTCCACTATGTATTTCGAACTGTATAACTCAATGGATAAGGTGTTCGTCTCGTGATCGGGAAATTGCGGGTGCGACTTCAACCATGGGTGTACTGTCTTTCGAATGAGACATTAAAACCAAAGTCCTGTGCAACAGTATGCATGGCACGTTAGAGATTTCTCAATGCTTTCTATGCAATGCATCACGGAAATTTCGTCATGTGAAATTATTATTGAATTATTATAAACAATAATCAATCTATCAAGAATTTTGTATTTTGTGATTGACACATGAACACTTGTTTACGAAGAAAAAAGGATAAAATCCGACATTCTTATATAATATTACTGATCAAATAAATATCAGTTTTTTTTAAATATCCTTTTAGATGCATTTACGATTAATTAGGGGATGAACGTACCTTGTTTGACTGTTTCTAAAAGGTATACCATGGTGTGCAACACTTACGGAGCGAGGATAAGGTGGTTTCCAACGGTATAACCACGGTATATCTGTCGGAAACAATCAAGCACAGTACGTTTATTCCTATTATAAATGCACTGTAACAAAAATATTGTATTTTCTCTCGATTTTTGCTCCAAATTCCTCGTTGCTAAGGGATGGCCAGTGTCATGTTTAAAATTATTCCGTAAAACGACTTCATTTTTCTTGCACTGACATCAGAATTTTCATATTCTCAAACTTTTAAAATTAATTCATTATTCACACATTCATAAACACATCAGTAATTTGGCATTGCAGCGTTAAGCTGAATAGGCAGTTTTTCTGCGGAGCGGCGAGATGAAATATCATGCAAGAAAGTATGTTGCATCTTGGTACGTCATGTACATTGTCATTTCTGTTATTTCAATCTGATTCGTATAATTAGAAACTGTGAAACGTCCTTCATGTGAGGTTAAAGAATGACGTTGAGAGCATCGGACGAAGTTATTATAGATAGTATTTTTGATAGACAGAGTCAAAGGCCATTTTGACAAAGAGTAGAGTCAACGTACTAAAACATTTGAGGACGGTATATCGTGGTTATACATGTCTGAACACGAACTTGTTGACAAATCAGAATTGTCAAAACAAAAGAAGTGAGTTAGAATTCACGAATATATGCTCTAATATTTATTATAACCACTGCATCGATGCCGATGCTGGTGGTCTGATAGTTTCCAACGATGTCCACAGCCCACTTTTCATTACCTCGGTACTAACCTGAAATATGTCTTTCAAATATACCGTGCAAAAATGTAAATTATTCTCCCAAATTCACAGCTCTGTCTTTTGATAGGCTCCTTGATTTTCAGGTTGAGATCAAATAAGTAATGAGTTTCTCTTTCAAATATTTATTCTTTGGGATTCAACAGTTTCGGCTTAAGCATCACTGAACGGACAGAAAATGCGCAAATTTTGCACCGAATTAACCACTGATATTTGTTCTAATGTATAGTCTTTCTGCAAGATACAGTTTTCCTTGTTGAGTTCTGTACGATATCTTAACATTTCACCTACTTCCCAAAACCAAAAGTTTACATAGGTATGTGATAAATATATTTAGTGTACCAAATACATTTGGAATACAAAATGGTAAATTATGGTGTTTATACATATTTAATTTTAGTGTTTCTTTAAAATAAAATAATGAAATGATTCAGTATATAAATAAATAAATAAATAAAAAACATAAGAGATTTCACTCCCATATGATTTCTTTCATGTTGATAAAATGAGTAATATAAAAGAAAATGAAAAAATTTATGAGATGCTATGAAAGTATCAAAGCAATGTTTAGGGAGATCAACAAAAGTAAACCTTGCTATGCTTGTTTAGCTCAGTAGACTGGAACCCTCACTATCAGTCAGTGGGAACGAGGCTAAGGACCTTGTCTCATTTAAACAAAATGTTTGGACAAGACATTTTATAGAGTTCCCAATCGCTCGGCTAATCAACATACGATGCTCAGAGTTGCATAGAGCTGTAGAGATGCCGAATACAAATCCAATATTCTCGGGTTATACTGACGATGTCGAAAGCGTTTAATCAATTTAGAATCCGACTATATGAAATTATAGCAAACCTTTAACCTTGTGTATTGAGAGATCGGTGTTTCAAGAAAAGAAACGATAACAATTCTATATTTAACCCCCCCCCCCCCCCCCCCCAAAAAAAAAAAAACAAACAAAACAAAACAAAACAAAACCACAAACAAACAAACACAAACACACACAGAAGAACGAATAAAGAAAATTAAATGAAAAATCTTTGTACTTTGTACCATTAAATGGAAATTTTTTGCACTAGTTACATCTGTGTACTTTAGAATAATTGTATATGTTATTTTGGGGATAAAACACCACGTTTAAGAGTGCATTATAAATAGGCTTTAGCAAATATGGCTGAAACAACATAGAATCATTCCATGGATAATAATGATAATGGTTATTTAGAGTGGCAATCGCTCATCCCAATGCATCGTCAGATCGCAATATATTACATCGTTCAATTCCAGTCTATAGTAAATGTACTTTACAGAAAGTCAACAGCTTGAATTCGTTACAACTTTCTACAAATATTATCTATCACCTAATGTGCCATATTCAAGAGGTACGGAAATATCTATTAGACTATCAAATCTAAAATGATATGTTATATTTCTTTGCCTCGGGAAATACCTGATATAAATTTGTTTACCCCAAATGTTACTATGGCTGGCATGACGTACTGCAATAATTTGTTATTTAAGTAGACCTATTCCAACAGCATATATCACCTCCATATCGGAGATTGTAGGTTGCAGCAAGAACAACCATAGCAAAGTCCGAAGCCATCAGCCATGCATCTTATGAGTATTCCTGTCTTCTGTCTACTAATATTGTCTTCAGGTATGCTTTGTCTGTTTCTATTTCATTTTATCCTTTACTTTATACACTCATCTACAGGCTTTTTCAAGCAGTTGCCCAACGTAAAAAGTGTGAGAAAATTAGAATTTATCTAAGCAACCACCACTTTAAACATGTATTAGACATTCATACTTCTACTTCTAAGTGCTTGTTTCGTGCATCGATATTTTTTTATTTTACGTGAAATATGATTTTGCCATTGCATTCAATTCTAAGGATTTTATTTCTAGTTTACGCAAGACAATATGAAAATTCGCTGGTTCTTCAAAATGGTGGCATGTAGGGCTCATGGGGTACGCCAGTTTTCTGTCCTGAAGGAACGTATGCCCCAGGCTACAAAATGAAGGTAAATATTTAGAATGATGATGCACTCTAGCAAATATGTCAACTCGAAGACTCTGTTTCCAGTTCTTGTCTACAAACTACACTGTTTTTACAATTAAAATGACTTCATTCTCATTTTATATTATAGAGCTAGAACAGACATTGTACGAACAAATCTTGAAATATAATTAAGTTCATCATTTTTCTTCAACTAATGCAAAGCAATTTTTATTTCGTCGGTGAACAGAATGACTGTTGCATACTCTTTAACATTATGTACAGTTTGAGGCAAAACAAGGAGATGGTGACGACACGGCTTTGAACAATATTGCTCTAATTTGCTCTGATAACACAGTCGTTGAAGGAAGAGCAAATAGCCAGATGTGAGGAACATGGCTGGAATCCAGACGTTGTGAAGACCAGAGTTATTTAGCATCATTTAAATTAAGGGTTGAAGGGAATCAGGTATGTTTCAATCATACAGATTTTTCATAGTTGTCGATGGAATGATTGTAAAACGACATGATATCTAATAATATGATGTTTATATGTCATTATTGAATTCAATATTGTTATATCTAAATAAAATAACCGTAATATAACAGGGTGAGGGAGACGATACTGCTGCTAACGCCGTGAAATTCAAGTGTAGGAATGAAGACACAGGTTTTGCCAGGGAGCTGAATGTAAACAGTGATCTGGAGGGAGAATGGGGATCTTGGGGAGATTGGAGTAGCCAATGTTCACGAAACACAGATATTTGCGGTCTGCAGATCAAATTCGAAAAATCGCTGCAGGATGGTGATGATACAGCATTGAACGACGTTAAATTTCCCTGCTGTACCTTCCAATAAAAAGTGTATTCCCAGATTTAATAAAGAAATACTGCTAATAATGCAATTTCTGCTTATGAAATGTATAACAATTCAATGTACTTGCAGCTAGTCACTAGTAGGCAATAAACATCCTTTCCTACAGGGTATATGAATTATGCTTGTATGTTGATATGTAGTCCGAATCTCATGCACACGTTGGTTCTGCCGACGAGATGCAGTTTGCCAAATGTGCACCCTGCGATTTAAAGTACATTGTGCATCAACGTTGAAAACGAGAGTATCAACGAATATCGCATATATTAGATATGAGGTGTGTAGTTTGTACAACAGAATCATTCAAATTTTCATAATCTTTTTGTTGGTGTTGCTAGCCATTTACTCTACTGTTCAGGAAACCAGCGAGAATCTCGTTTTCCGCTGATAAACACTTCAAAATTCTGAAGTCTACACTAGAAAGCAGTGAAGGCCCTGAAAAACTCTGAAAACACTGATGCCTACCGCAATGTTCTCCAGCCGTGCAGTCGCGGTCGCGCAAACTTCTCTACAGTCCCCTCTATAATAAGTTCTTAAGGGTTATCCATCCCTAAGAAAAACCGTAATGAAAAATATGTGCTTTTGAAAGATCTCTTTTTACTTTTAGGTCCATATAATATACAAATAAATTGGTAATGTTGAACACTAGCTATGTAGTCTTTACATGCTTCGTGTATATTTAGATAATTCCTTAATCAAACATTTCATCTACTAGAATGCATGACATGGGGAATTCGATGTAAATATGCAGAATATATACAATTCTTATTTCTAATATATTATCTTTACTTCCATGATTCAGCATCAATTGTAGAATCCTTTTGTGAAACAAGAGAAAAGGCTGTCTTGCATCACTAACTGCTAAAATAACCAACCAACCCCCCCCCCCCCCTCTTACATTTGCATCAAACATGTAAAGTATAAAAAGTTGATAATGTTAAGATATAAGCATATCTGTTTTTTTGTTTTTTTTTTTTTTTTTTCATCTATTTTCATTCTTCAGTATCATATATACTAAATAAACAAAAGAAATATATATCTATAGAGGTTAGATTTCGCGCAAAGTAAGACTTTTATTACCCAACTGCATTATTTTGTCCAAAATTTATTGTAAAACGAATGAGAATGGAGTTCTTATAGAGTAAATAACCACAAAGTACTGAAGGGGTGGCCTTATCTCTGTCCATGAAATCAAATGATAATATGGTGTATAGTGTCATATTCAGACAAATGCGAACCCTAAATAAATCGATGTGAGACCAGGTGTCCGGGAGGAGTAAGCATCCCCTGGTAGCATACAACACCCGGTAGAAGTGCTGCAGTTTTGAAGTCGAGGGAAGTAAATCCATAAATATACCCAGTGGGGGGGGGGGGGGGGGGGGTGTTAATTAATTGATGTTATTCTTTTCCTCAAGTTTTCATCAAGAATAATTGTATAAAGAGTTGAAAAGTCAAAAGACTTGATGCTATTGACATTATAGCAAAATTTAAGTGCTCTGGAATAGCAAATTCATTAAGGTTCACATCTAATTGAGTACTCTTCTTTAGTAACCAGTAGAACAATTTCATTTTAGACCGTGTTTGGTTTTGGTTGTAATTGTCGTCAGTAAAATTAATAAATATCCAGCTATGAAATGATGCTTATATGGAGTTTTACGAATCGTTGAAGATCCAACAAAGGATGGTTTCTCGAGATCGGATTCATTTGTAGTAATGCCAAATGAACTGACACCTCCCTTGTAGTTATCCAATACTCCTGAAGGAGACAAATGTGTAACTGTGTAAGTAGGATTACCTGGCGTTGAATGAAGACCATATTTTATAGGAGACAATTAATACAAATTAATTGGTCTTTCATACCAATGTGTATTTGTTAGCAGGAACTATAACGAAAGTTTGGTAAAGTCGGGAAAGTTCTCCAAACGACGGTAGAGTCACGAAATATAGACTTGTGTTTGTTCTTAAAGAAATGGCAGTCTTCGAATTATTTTCTCTAGCAAACTTCTGATCGTCTTCAGCCATTCGAAAATAGTGTCTAATTCCACCTTCTCTTTCTTAGTCCAACGTCTGGCATCCGTTATATGTTTCGTTTATTAGTTTACACGGCACTCTTTTTTTTTTTTTCAATATTTGATGTTTATCTGAACATATTATTTTATATAAATAGGCTACATTTAAAAGATAATAAAAATACCGCGCTACTGATTTTGACAAAAAATTCATGCAAAAATCTTATATGGAAAGAAAAAATCTCAGTTAAAGAACAAAATGTTAAAACTTTTGTTTACAAATATATCATTAATATGAGTATTGACTATATTATTAACAAAATGAGAATAAATGCTTGACATCGAACAGTATTCAGACGTTTACATTCTTTATCTAATATAATATAGGAAATATAAACACTCACAGACCTCATGAGGAACAAAAAGCGATGCCTAGTGATTGGAGAATCAAACACCTATGGTCTGCCGATTGAATTTTTAAAGACTTTTCCTGTTACAATTCGGCTGAATTCAACATTTTGCTCGTTAATACCCAGTTCAAATGTACTTATCTCTGCCCATACATGAATAGACGGAACCATTAAAGGAAAGCAATTAAACATTACACATCATTATTATAGATGTATGTATTTGTATTAGTGCATGAGACATACACATGACAATGAATATTTGTGAGTTGCAAAAGGTATTTAAGGTGGTAGTGCTATATGTATTTCTCAGAATTAACACATTACGATGTCAGGCACTATGCTGTCTTGATGACGTAACTTCATACCAAATGTATACAGACAGATTTCACAAGACCTTGGGAGATTCTTTAATTAAAAACTTCATAATATAGTTATAAGCTTAAGGAAAGGTCATGGGATTGTGAGTAGTGGGTCGAGCAAAGTGTATCAAGCTAGGTTATTTTACTTCATATAATCACAGGACAATATAATTATATTCAAGCCGACCAATGACAGGGTATTTATTTCCTTCCAATTTATCCTCTATTGACGGAGGGCATACGATATGTAAAGTGATTATTGAACCGCACCAATTAAGTTGAAATCGACATGAAGCGGACTAATCGAAGCCACAACGTCCTCAGCACCAGTCACATTATGTGCTTTCTTGCTAGTGGATGGCAGATTATTTCTTCAACAATTTGGAGGTCAGAATATCCAAATCTGCCAGTGCAGCCCCTCCATCATAATGAAGAAGTCTTCCACTATATTTCGTCTGTATTTGACGGGTTACTGGTACAATTCAATTTTATGTGTTTAAGTTATACACCCTTCTGTATCACTAAAGAACATATTGATATACTGAGTAACACTACCCAATTTAATTTATTATCTAAGAAAAATATTAATATTTGTTTGATGAATCAAATATGATTCCCCATACAATCTGAATTCAAATGTTGTTAATGTAGCAACATAGATTACGAAGGGCTGATAAAAACGAAACAAAAATATGCTTACATGGTTGCAAGTTTCCACTACATATTCCATTATGTATTTTGAACTGTATGAGTCAATGGATAAGGTGTTCGTCTCGTCATCGGGAAATTGCGGTGTGCGATTTCAACCATGGGTGTACACTGTCTTTCGGATGAGACATTAACATCAAGGCCCTGTGCCATAGTATGCGTGGCACGTGATAGATTTCTAATTGCTTTCTATTCATCAGAGTACTTTCGTCAAGTGAACTAATCCTTAAATTATTATAAACAATAATCAATCTATCAACCATTTTGTATTTTGTGATTGACACATGAAAATTTCTCTACGAGGGAAAGAAGGATAGAATCCGACATTGTATATCATATTGCTGATCAAGGAAATAGCAGGTGTTTTAAAATGCCCCTTTTTCATGCATTTCAGATTAATTAGGGGATAATCGTACTGTGTTCGCCTGTTTCGAACAGGTATACCGTGGTTTGCTACGCTTACGGAGCCAGGAAAACGGCAGTTTCCAACGGTGTAATCACGGTATATTTGTCTGAAACAAACAAGCACAGTGCGTTTTTCCCATTCCAATGCACTGTAACAAAAACATCGTATTTTCTCTTGGAATATTACCCTCGTTGCTAAGGGATGAATAGCTCCATGTTTACAATTATTCCGTGAAACGACTTAATATTTTTGTACTGGCCTCAACTTAATAATTAAATTGTTAGTCAAAAAATTGATAAACACATGAGCAATTTGTCATCGCAGCGTTGAGGTAAATGGGCAGTTTTGCTGTGGTGTGGTGAGACGAAATATCAAAGAAGAAAGCATGTTGCTTGTTGGTACGTCATGTTCATTGTAATTTCTGTTAGTTCAACTGGATTGTAATAATTGTGCACGTAAGTGGTAGAATTGGAAACTGCAAATCGCCCTTTATACGAGGTTTAAGATGGACATTGAGAGCATCGGGCAAGTTATTAAAGATACTATTTTTGACAGACAGAGTCAGAGGCAATTTTGACAAAGAGTATATAGAACGTACTGATATATTTGAGGATGATATTTCGTGGTTATACATGTTTGAACACTACCGTGTTCACAAATCAGAATTGTCAAAACAAAACAAGTGAATTAAAATTCACGAATATATGTTCTTGTATTTATTATAACCACTGGATCGATGCCGATGCTGGTGGACTGATAGTTCCCGACGATGTCTTCAGCAAAGTTTACAATACCTCGGTACTAAACTGAAGTGTCTTTTGATGGTCTCTTGATTTTCAGGTTGAGGTCAATTAAGTAATCAGTTTTTCTTTTATATATTTATTCTTTTGAACTCAACAAATTGTGCACCGAATTAACCACATATATATGTTCTAAAATTTATTCTTTCTCTAAGATGCAGTTTTCCTTGTTGAGTTCTGTACGATATCTTAACATTTCACCTACTTCCAAAACCAAAAGTTTACATAGGTATGTGATAAATATATTTAGTGTACCAAATACATTTGGAAAACAAAAGGGTAAATTATGGTGTCTGTTCATATTTAATTTTAAGGTTTCTTTAAATTAATAACAATGGAATAATTCAGTATATAAATAAATAAATAAAATATAAACATAAGGACTTTCACTCCCCGATGATTTCTTTCATGTTTATAAAATGAGTAATATAAAAGAAAATGAACAAAAAAAACAAAAAAACACACACACAAATGCAAAGCGTCTTATGTGATGCTATGGAAATATCAAAGCAATGTTAATTGAGATTAACAAACGAACACCTCGCTGTGCTTCTTTAGCTCAGTCCACTGGAAACCTCACTACCAGTTAGTGGGAACGAGACTCAAGATTAGATCTCATTTGAAAAAGTTTGGACAAGACATTTTATTGAGTCCACAATCGCCCTGTTAATCAGTATGCAATGCTCAAGTTAGAAACTGCATAGAGCTGTAGAGGTGCCGAATACAAATCCAATGGTGTCGGGTTATACTGACGATGCCGAAAGCCTTTAATCAATTAAGAATCCAACCATATGAATTATAGCGGAACATTTAATCTTATATATTGAGAGACAAGAAATAAGAACAAATACCCACAAAGAACGAATAAAGAAAATTAAATGAAAAATCTTTGTACCATTAAATGGAAATTTTTTGCACTAGCTACATCTGTGTACTTTAAAATAATTGTCTATATCATTTGGACATAAAACATAACACGTTTAAGAGTGCATTATAAATAGGCTTTAGCAAATATGGCGTGAAACAACATAGAATCATTTCATGGATAACAATGATAATGGTTATTAACTGAGCCGGTAACTCCTCTTTTTTCTTTTATAGTGGCAATCGCTCATCCCAATGCATCGTCAGATCGCAATATATTACATCGTTCAATTCCAATCTACAGTAAATGTACTTTACAGAAAGTCAACGGCTTGAATTAAGTATATTTTTGCTACAAACATCATATGTCACCTAATGTGCCATATTCAAGAAGTACGGAAATATCTATTAGACTATAAAATCTACAATGGTACGTTATATTTATTTGCCTCGGGGAATACCTGATATAAATTTGTTTACCCCAAATGTTACTATGGCTGGCGTGACGTACAGTAATAATTCTTTATATAAGTAGACCTATTCCAACAGCATATATCACCTCCATATGGGAGCTTGTAGGTTGCAGCAACAACAACCATAGCAAAGTCCGAAGCCATCAGCCATGCATCTTATCAGTATTCCTGTCTACAGTCTCCCAATATTGTCTTCAGGTATGCTTTGTCTATTTTTATTTCATTTTATCCTTTATTTAAAACACTCATCTATATACCAATATATATTTAGGTACAGGCTTTTTCAAGCAGTTCTCCAACGTAAAATGTGTGACAAAATAAATATCTACCTAAGCAACGACTTTTTAAAAAAAATTATTGGACATTTTCATCTTTCTACTATCTGAGTGCTTGTTTCTTGCATCAACATTTTTGTATTTCGTCGTCTGAGAACCATATTGTTCTATCAAATCTTTAATTTAGAGAAAATCGAGTTTGACATTTTGAATACGATTGTTCGCTTCTACATACTCTCTAACATACAATATATAGATTAATAACATGGATATGACGTCAAAGATTGAATTGAAATCTTTGTTTACCACAAATTATGATCAGGCTTCTTTAAATTTGAATTTTTTCCAATGTAGATAGAACATTTTTCTAAATTTTCTTATGCATTTGAGGAAAACCACAATGTTCTATGTCCATTTTGACCAATGAAAAGAGAGAAAATATAACGTGATACAGAAATAGAACAGAATGGTACTTTTCCTATCTATAAATTTGATACAGATTGTTTCTGATTACAATAGAAATTATGGAGATAGAACAGGATGGAATTTAGAAAAATGACCCTACCTCCCCCACCAAGTGTATTGACCAATGTAAATGTCTGAAAAGATGTGCGATCCAACGACCAATCCAATGATATATAGAATTGGCTTTTTGTCAAATTGGTCGTTAGAACAGTCTGCTTCAAAGCCGACGATTTTACGTGAAATGTGATTTTGCTGACAATTATGAAGTCAGTTGCATTCATTGCATCAATTCTAAGGATTTTCTTTTTAGTTTACGCAAGACAATATGAAAATTCGCTGGTTCTTCAAAATGGTGGTATGTGGGGCTCATGGGGTACGCCAGTTTTCTGTCCTGATGGAACGTATGCCCTAGGCTACAAAATGAAGGTAAATATTTAGAATGATGATGCACTCTAGCAAATATGTCAACTTGATCTTCTTGTCTACAAACTACACTGTTTTAGAATTAAATTGATTTTTTTTACTTCATTCTCAATTTATATTACAGAGCTAGAATAGACATTGTACGAACAAATCTTGAAATATAATTAAGATCATCATTTTCCTTCAACTAATGCGAAACAATTCTTATTTCGTCGGTGAACAGAATGACTTTTGAATACTCTTTAATATTATGTACAGTTTGAGGCAAAACAAGGAGATGGTGACGACACGGCTTTGAACAATATTGCTCTAATTTGCTCTGATAACACAGTCGTTGAAGGAAGAGCAAATAGCCAGATGTGGGGAACATGGCTGGAATCCAGACGTTGTGAAGACCAGAGTTATTTAGCATCATTTAAATTAAGGGTTGAAGGGAATCAGGTATGTTTCAATGATAAATATTTTTCCTAGTTCTCGATGGAGTGATTGTAAAAACGACATGGTATCTGATAATGCGATGCATATATGTCATCATTGAATTCAATATTGTTATATGTAAATGAAATAACTGTAATATAACAGGGTGAGGCAGACGATACTGCTGCTAACGCCGTGAAATTCAAGTGTAGGAATAAAGACACAGGTTCTGCCAGGGAGCTGAATGTAAACAGTGATCTTGAGGGAGAATGGGGATCTTGGGGAGATTGGACTAGCCAATGTTCACGAAACACAGATATTTGCGGTCTGCAGATCAAATTCGAAAAATCGCAGCAGGATGGTGATGATACAGCATTGAACGACGTTAAATTTTTCTGCTGTACCTTCCAATAAAACATGTATTCCCAGAATTAATAAAGAATTACTGCTAATAATGCAATTTCTGCTTTTTAAATGTATAACAATTCAATGTACTTGCAGTTAGTCACTATTGGGCAATAAACATCCTTTACTACTGGTTATATAAAATATGGCAGTATGTTGATATGTAGTCTGAATCACATCCACACGTTGGTTCTGCCGACGAGATGCAGTTTGCCAAATGTGCACCCTGCGATTTAAAGTACATTGTGCATCAACGTTGAAAACGAAGGTATTAGCGAATATCGCATAGATTGGACATGAGGTGTGTAGTTTGTACAACAGAATCATTAAAATTTTCATAATCTTTTTGTTGGTGTTGCTAGCCATTTACTCTACTGTTCAGGAAACCAGCGAGAATCTCGTTTTCCGCTGATAAACACTTCAAAATTCTGAAGTCTACACTAGAAAGCAGTGAAGGCCCTGAGAAACTCTGAAAACACTGATGCCTACCGCAATGTTCTCCAGCCGTGCAGTCGCGGTCGCGCAAACTTCTCTACAGTCCCCTCTATAATAAGTTCTTAAGGGTTATCCATCCCTAAGAAAAACCGTAATGAAAAATATGTGCTTTTGAAAGATCTCTTTTTACTTTTAGGTCCATATAATATACAAATAAATTGGTAATGTTGAACACTAGCTATGTAGTCTTTACATGCTTCGTGTATATTTAGATAATTCCTTAATCAAACATTTCATCTACTAGAATGCATGACATGGGGAATTCGATGTAAATATGCAGAATATATACAATTCTTATTTCTAATATATTATCTTTACTTCCATGATTCAGCATCAATTGTAGAATCCTTTTGTGAAACAAGAGAAAAGGCTGTCTTGCATCACTAACTGCTAAAATAACCAACCAACCCCCCCCCCCCCTCCTACATTTCCATCAAACATGTAAAGTATAAAATGTTGGTAATGTTAAGATATAAGCATATCTATTGTATTTCATTTACTATCATTCTTCAGTATCATATATACTAAATAAACAAAAGAAATATATATCTATAGAGGTTAGATTTCGCCCAAAGTAAGACTTTTATTACCCAACTGCTTTATTTTGTCCAAAATTTATTGTAAAACGAATGAGAATGGAGTTCTTATAGAGTAAATAACCACAAAGTACTGAAGGGGTGGCCTTATCTCTGTCCATGAAATCAAATGATAATATGGTGTATAGTGTCATATTCAGACAAATGCGAACCCTAAATAAATCGATGCACGACCAGGTGTCCGGGAGGAGTAAGCATCCCCTGGTAGCATACAACACCCCGTAGAAGTTCTGCAGTTTTGAAGTCGAGGGAGTAAATCCATAAATATACCCAGTGGGGGGGGGGGGGGGGGGGTTAATTAATTGTTGTTATTCTTTTCCTCAAGTTTTCATCAAGAATAATTGTATAAAGAGTTGAAAAGTCAAAAGACTTGATGCTATTGACATTATAGCAAAATTTAAGTGCTCTGGAATAGCAAATTCATTAAGGTTCACATCTAATTGAGTACTCTTCTTTAGTAACCAGTAGAACAATTTCATTTTAGACCGTGGTTGGTTTTGGTTGTAATTTTCGTCAGTAAAATTAATAAATATCCAGCTATGAAATGATGCTTATATGGAGTTTTACGAATCGTTGAAATCCAACAAAGGATGGTTTCTCGAGATCGGATTCATTTGTAGGAATGCCAAATGAACTGAGACCTCCCTTGTAGTTATCCAATACTTCTGAAGGAGACAAATGTGTAACTGTGTAAGTAGGATTACCTGGCGTTGAATGAAGACCATATTTTATAGGAGACAATTAATACAAATTAATTGGTCTTTCATACCAATGTGTATTTGTTAGCAGGAACTATAACGAAAGTTTGGTAAAGTCGGGAAAGTTCTCCAAACGACGGTAGAGTCACGAAATATAGACTTGTGTTTGTTCTTAAAGAAATGGCAGTCTTCGAATTATTTTCTCTAGCAAACTTCTGATCGTCTTCAGCCATTCGAAAATAGTGTCTAATTCAACCTCCAACGTCTCGCATCCGTTATATGTTTCGTTTATTAGTTTACACGGCACTCTTTTTCCAATATTTGATGTTTATCTGAACATATTATTTTATATAAATAGGCTACATTTAAAAGATAATCAAAATAATAAAAATACCGCGCTACTGATTTTGACAAAAAATTCATGCAAAAATCTTATATGGAAAGAAAAAAATCTCAGTTAAAGAACAAAATGTTAAAACTTTTGTTTACAAATATATCATTAATATGAGTATTTACTATATTATTAACAAAATGAGAATAAATGCTTGGACATCGTTTACATTCTTTATCTAATATAATATAGGAAATATAAA
Organism: Pteria penguin; assembly: GCA_035048485.1. Taxonomy (NCBI): domain Eukaryota; kingdom Metazoa; phylum Mollusca; class Bivalvia; order Pterioida; family Pteriidae; genus Pteria; species Pteria penguin. Next base: position 34,501,243 of record CM068589.1, on the reverse strand, counting down.
CACTCACAGACCGCATGAGGAACAAAAAGCGATGCCTAGTGATTGGAGAATCAAACACCTATGGTCTGCCGATTGAATTTTTAAAGACTTTTCCTGTTACAATTCGGCTGAATTCAACATTTTGCTCGTTAATACCCAGTTCAAATGTACTTATCTCTGCCCATACATGAATAGACGGAACCATTAAAGGAAAGCAATTCAACATTACACATCATTATTATAGATGTATGTTTTGTATTAGTGCATGAGACATACACATGACAATGAATATTTGTGAGTTGCAGAAGGTATTTAAGGTGGTGTACTTCACAGAATGTAACACACTACGATGTCAGGCACTATGCTGTCATGAAGACGTAACTTTATACGAAATGTATACAGGCAGATTTCACAAGACCTTGGGAGATTCTTTAATTAAAAACTTCATAATATAGTTATAAGCTTAAGGGAAGGTCATGGGATTGTGAGTAGTGGGTGCGAGCAAAGTTTATCAAGCCAAGTTATTTTATTTCGTACAATCACAGGACAACATAATTATATTCAAGCTGACCATTGAGAGGATATTTATTTCCTTCAACTCTATACTTTATAGACGGAGGGCATAAGATCTGTAAAGTTGAAATCGACATGAAGCGGACTAATAAGCCACAACATCCTCAGCACCAGTTAGATTATGTGCTTTCTTGCTACTGGATGGCAGATTACATTTTCAGGAATTTGAAGGTCAGAATATCCAAATCTGCCTATGCCCTCCCTCAGAATCAAGTGGTTTTCCGATATATCTAAGTTATTTCTATTCTGCTTTTGGATACATGATTCTTAAATGCATATATAAGGCACTATAAATGATTTTCTTATTTCTTCTGTATTTGACAGATTTCTGGTACACTGCATTTTCACGTGTATAATATATCCATCCTTCGGTATTACTGCACAACATATTGTTATAATGAGTAACACTACCTACATGTAATTTATTCATTATTTAAGAAAAAGATAAATATTTTGTTTGATGAATCAAATATCATTTCCTATACGTTGTGAATTCAAATGTTGTTACATTAAGGTAAAAAGGAAATAAAAATTTGCTTACATGGTTGTAAATTTCTACTATACATTCCTTTATGTATTTAGGTCGGTGTACACTGTCTTTCGGATGAGACATTAACATCAAGGCCCTGTGCCACAGTATGCGTGGCACGTGATCGATTTCTAATTGCTTTCTATTCATCAGAGTACTTTCGTCAAGTGAACTAATCCTTAAATTATTATAAACAATAATCAATCTATCAACCATTTTGTATTTTGTGATTGACACATGAAAATTTCTCTACGAGGGAAAGAAGGATAGAATACGACATTGTATATCATATTGCTGATCAAGGAAATAGCAGGTGTTTTAAAATGCCCCTTTTTCATGCATTTCAGATTAATTAGGGGATAATCGTACTGTGTTTGCCTGTTTCGAACAGGTATACCGTGGTTTGCTACGCTTACGGAGCCAGGAAAACGGCAGTTTCCAACGGTGTAATCACGGTATATTTGTCTGAAACAAACAAGCACAGTGCGTTTTTCCCATTCCAATGCACTGTAACAAAATCATCGTATTTTCTCTTTGAAATTGCTCTCGTTGCTAAGGGATGAATAGCGCCATGTTTAAAATCATTCCGTGAAACGACTTGATATTTTTTGCACTGACCTCAACTTTTATAATTAAATTGTTAGTCCAAAAATTGATAAACACATCAGTAATTGAGCTAAATAGGCAGTTTTGCTGCGGCGCGGTGAGCTGAAATATCAAAGAAGAAAGCACGTTGCATCTTGGTACGTCACGTACATTGTCATTTCTGTTAGTTCAAACTTGATTGTAATAATTGTGCACGTAAATGGTAGAACTAAAAACTGCAAATCGCCCTTTACATGAGGTTTAAGATGGACGTTGAGAGCATCGGGCAAGTTATTAAAGAAACTATTTTTGACAGACAGAGTCAGAGGCAATTTTAACAAAGAGTATATAGAACGTAGTAATATATTTGAGGATGATACTTCGTGGTTATACATTTTTGAACACTACCGTGTTCACAAATCAGAATTGTCAAAACAAAACAAGTGAATTAAAATTCACGAATATATGTTCTTGTATTTATTATAACCACTGGATCGATGCTGATGCTGGTGGACTGATAGTTCCCGACGATGTCTTCAGCAAAGTTTACAATACCTCGGTACTAAACTGAAATATATCCTTCAAATATACTGTGCAAAAATGTAAATTATTCTAAAACTGAATGCACAGCTGTGTCTTTTGATGGGCTCATTGATTTTCAGGTTGAGGTCAATTAAGTAATGAGTTTTCTCTTATATATTTATTCTTTTGAACTCAACAAATTGTGCACCGAATTAACCACATATATATGTTCTAAAATTTATTCTTTCTCTAAGATGCAATTTCCATGTCGAATGCACAGCTGTGTCTTTTGATGGGTTCTTTGATTTTCAGGTTGAGGTCAATTAAGTAATTTGGAAAACAAAAGGGTAAATTATGGTGTCTGTTCATATTTAATTTTAAGGTTTCTTTAAATTAATAATAATAATGGAATAATTCAGTATATAAATACAAAAAAATATATATATATATAAACATAAGGACTTTCACTCCCCGATGATTTCTTTCGTGTTTATAAAATGAGTAATATAAAAGAAAGTGAACAAAAAAAACCCACACACACAAATGCAAAGCGTCTTATGTGATGCTATGGAAATATCAAAGCAATGTTAATTGAGATTAACAAACGAACACCTCGCTGTGCTTCTTTAGCTCAGTCCACTGGAAACCTCACTACCAGTTAGTGGGAACGAGACTCAAGATTAGATCTCATTTGAAAAAGTTTGGACAAGACATTTCATTGAGTCCACAATCGCCCTGTTAATCAGTATGCAATGCTCAAATTAGAAACTGCATAGAGCTGTAGAGGTGCCGAATACAAATCCAATGGTGTCGGGTTATACTGACGATGCCGAAAGCCTTTAATCAATTAAGAATCCAACCATATGAATTTAGCGGAACATTTAATCTTATATATTGAGAGACAAGAAATAAGAACAAATACAACTTCACCCCCCCCCTCCCAAAGAACGAATAAAGAAAATTAAATGAAAAATCTTTAACTTTTGCACTAGCTACATCTGTGTACTTTAAAATAATGTGTATATCATTTGGACATAAAACATAACACGTTTAAGAGTGCATTATAAATAGGCTTTAGCAGATATGTCGTGAAACAACATAGAATCGTTTCATGGATAATAATGATAATACTTATTTAAAGCGACAATCGCTCATCCCAATGCATCGTTAGATCACAATATATTACACCGTTCAATTCCAGTCTATAGTAAATGTACTTTACAGAAAGTCAACAGCTTGAATTCGTCAAGATTGGCTACAAATATCATTTATCACCTAATGTGCCATATTCAAGAAGTACGGAAATATCTATTAGACTATAAAATCTAAAATGATACGTTATATTTATTTGCCTCGGGGAATACTTGTTATAAATTTGTTTACCCCAAATGTTACTATGGCTGGCATGACGTACAGTAATAATTCTTTATATAAGAAGACATATTCCAACAGCATATATCACCTCCATATCGGAGCTTGTAGGTTGCAGCAAGAACAACCATAGAAAAGTCCGAGGCCATCAGCTATGCATCTTATCAGTATTCCTGTCTACTGTCTACTAATATTGTCTTCAGGTATGCTTTGTCTATTTTTATATCATTTTATCCTTTATTTAAAACACTCATCTATATACCAATATAGATTTAGGTACAGGCTTTTTCAAGCAGTTCTCCAACGTAAAATGTGTGACAAAATAAATATTTACCTAAGCAACGACTTTTTAAAAAAATTATTGGACATTTTCATCTTTCTACTATCTGAGTGCTTGTTTCTTGCATCAACATTTTTGTAAATCGTCGTCTGAGAACCATATTGTTCTATCAAATCTTTAATTTAGAGAAAATCGAGTTTGACATTTTCAATACGATTGTTCGCTTCTACATACTCTCTAACATACAATATATAGATTAATAACAGTGATATGACGTCAAAGATTGAATTGAAATCTTTGTTTACCACAAATTATGATCAGGCTTCTTTAAATTTGAATTTTTTCCAATGTAGATAGAACATTTTTCTAAATTTTCTTATGCATTTGAGGAAAACCACAATGTTCTATGTCCATTTTGACCAATGAAAAGAGAGAAAATATAACGTGATACAGAAATAGAACAGAATGGTACTTTTCCTATCTATAAATTTGATACAGATTGTTTCTGATTACAATAGAAATTATGGAGATAGAACAGGATGGAATTTAGAAAAATGACCCTACCTCCCCCACCAAGTGTATTGACCAATGTAAATGTCTGAAAAGATGTGCGATCCAACGACCAATCCAATGATATATAGAATTGGCTTTTTGTCAAATTGGTCGTTAGAACAGTCTGCTTCAAAGCCGACGATTTTACGGGAAATGTGATTTTGCTGACAATTATGAAGTCAGTTGCATTCATTTCATCAATACTAAGGATTTAATTTTAGTTTACGCAAGACAATATGAAAATTCCCTGGTTGTTCAAAATGGTGGTATGTGGGGCTCATGGGGTACGCCAGTTTTCTGTCCTGATGGAACGTATGCCCTAGGCTACAAAATGAAGGTAAATATTGAGAATGCTTTTTTACATTGAGTAAATACTTCAACTTGATCACTCTCCAAATACAGTTCCTGTCTACACAGAACACTGTTTTTAGAATTAAAATTACTTTTTACTTCATTTCAATTTTATGTTACAGAGCTAGAACAGACATTGTACGAATAAATCTTTAAACATAATTGAAATCATCATTTTTGTGCAGCTATTGCGAATCAATTTTTATTTCATCAGTGAACACAATGGTTTTTGAATACTCTGTAATATTCTGTACAGTTTGAGCCAAACCAAGGAGATGGTGACGACACGGCTTTGAACAATATTGCTCTAATTTGCTCTGATAACACAGTCGTTGAAGGAAGAGCAAATAGCCAGATGTGGGGAACATGGCTGGAATCTAGACGTTGTGAAGACCAGAGTTATTTAGCATCATTTAAATTAAGGGTTGAAGGGAATCAGGTAGGTTTGAATCACAAATATTTTTCATATTTGTCGATGGAATGATTTTAAAAACGATATGATATCTAGTATGATGCTTATATGTAGTCATTGAATTTCAATATTGTTATATGTAAATAAAGCAATTGTAATATAACAGGGTGAGGGAGACGATACTGCTGCTAACGCCGTTAAATTCAAGTGTAGGAATGAAGACACAGGTTTTGCCAGGGAGCTGAATGTAAACAGTGATCTGGAGGGAGAATGGGGATCTTGGGGAGATTGGAGTAGCCAATGTTCACGAAATACAGATATTTGCGGTCTGCAGATCAAATTCGAAAAATCGCTGCAGGATGGTGATGATACAGCTTTGAACGACGTTAAATTTTTCTGCTGTACCTTCCAATAAAAAGTGTATTCCCAGAATTAATAAAGAAATACTGCTAATAATGCAATTTCTGCTTATGAAATGTATAACAATTCAATGTACTTGCAGTTAGTCACTAGTAGGCAATAAACATCCTTTACTACAGGGTATATGAAATATGCTTGTATGTTGATATGTAGTCTGAATCTCATGCACACGTTTGGTTTTGCCGACGAGATGCAGTTGGACAAATGTGCACCCTGCGCTTTAAAGTACAATGTGCATCAACGTTGAAAACGAGAGTATCAACGAATATCGCATATATTAGATATGAGGTGTGTAGTTTGTACAACAGAATCATTAAAATTTTCATAATCTTTTTGTTGGTGTTGCTAGCCATTTACTCTACTGATCAGGAAACCACTGAGAATACCGTTTTCCGCTGATAAACACTTCAAAATTCTGAAGGCTACACTAGAAAGCAGCGAAGGCCCTGAAAAACTCTGAAAAAACTGATGCCTACCGCAATGTTCTCCAGCGGTGCAGTCGCGGTCACGCAAACTTCTCTGGAGTCCCCTCTATAACAAGTTCTTAAGGGTTATCCATCCCTAAGAAAAACCGTAATGAAAAATATGTGCTTTTGAAAGATCTCTTCTTATTTTTAGGTCCATATAATATACAAATAAATTGGTAATGTTGAACACTAGCTATGCATATTTCTTTTCATTTGATCAAGAAATGAAAAATATGTAGTCTTTACATGCTTCGTGTATATTTAGATAATTCCTTAATCAAACATTTCATCTACTAGAATGCATGACATGGGGAATTTGATGTTAATATGCAGAATCTATACAATTCTTATTTCTAATATATTATCTTTACTTCCATGATTCAGCATCAATTTTAGAATCCTTTTGTGAAACGAGAGAAAAGGCTGTCTTGCATTACTAACTGCTAAAATAACCAACCAACCCGTCTCTTACATTTGCATCAAACATGTAAAGTATAAAGTGTTGATAATGTTAAGATATAAGCATATCTATTGTACTTCATTTACTGTCATTCTTCAGTATCATATATACTAAATAAACAAAAGAAATATATATCTATATAGGTTAGATTTCGCGCAAAGTAAGATTTTTATTACCCAACTGCTTTATTTTGTCCAAAATTCATTGTAAAAAGAATGAGAAGGGAGTTCTTATAGAGTAAATAACCACAAAGTACTGAACGGGTGGCCATATCTCATAGTCCATGAAATCAAATGATAATATGGTGTACAGTGTCATATTCAGACAAATGCGAACCCTAAATAAATCGATGCGCGACCAGGTGTCCGGGAGGAGTAAGCATCCCCTGGTAGCACACAACACCCCGTAGAAGTTCTGCAGGAAGTTTTGAAGTCGAGAAAGTAAATCCATAAATATACCCAGTTGGGGGGAAGGGGGGGGGGCGTTTTTAATTAATTGATGTTATTCTTTTCTTCAAGGTTTCATCAAGAATAATTGTATATTGAGTTGAAAAGTCAAAAGACTTGATGCTATTGACATTATAGCAAAATTTAAGTGGTCTGAAATAGCAAATTCATTAAGGTTCACATCTAATTGAGTACTCTTCTTTAGTAACCAGTAGAACAATTTCATTTTAGACCGTAGTTGGTTTTGGTTGTAATTTTCGTCAGTAAAATTAATAAATATCCAGCTATGAAATGATGCTTATATGGAGTTTTACGAATCTTTGAAATCCAACAAAGGTATGATTTCTCGAGATCAGATTCATTTGTAGGAATGCCAAATGAACTGAGACCTCCCTTGCAGTTATCCAATACTTCTGAAGGAGACAAATTTGTAACTGTGTAAGTAGGATTACCTGGCGTTGAATGAAGACCATGTTTTTATAAGAGACAATTAATACAATATGTCTTTCATACCAATGTGTATTTGTCAGCAGGAACTATAACGAAAGTTTGGTAAAGTCGAGAAAGTTCTCTAAACGACGCTAGAGTCACGAAATGTAGACTTGTGTTTGTTCTTCAAGAAATGACAGTCTTCGAATTCTTTTCTCTAGCAAACTTCTGATCGACTTCAGCCATTCGGAAATAGTGTCTAATTCAACCTTCTCTCTTAGTCCAACGTCTCGCATGCGTTATATGTGTGGTTTATAAGTTTACACGGCACTCTTTTTTCAATATTTGATGTTTATCTGAACATATTATTTTATATAAATAGGCTACATTTAAAGAATTTTCAAGATAATAAAAATACCGCGCTACTGATTTTGACATAAAATTCATGCAAAAATCTTATATGCAAAGAAAAAAAATCTCAGTTAAAGAATAAAACGTTAAAACTTTTGTTTACAAATATATCATTAATATGAATATTGAATATATTATTAACAATATGAGAGTAAATGCTTGGCATCGAACAGTATTCAGACATTTACATTCTTTATCCAAGACAATATAGGAAACATAAACACTCACAGACCTCATGAGGAACAAAAAGCGATGCCTAGTGATTGGAGAATTAAGCACCTATGGTCTGCCGATTGAATTTTTAAAGACTTTTCCAGTTACAAATCGGCTGAATTTCAACATTTTGCTCGTTAATACCCAGTTGAAATCTTTTTGTGTCTGCCCATACATGAATAGACGGAACCATTAAAGGAAAGCAATTCAACATTACACATCATTATTATAGATGTATGTTTTGTATTAGGACATGAGACATACACATGATAATGAATAGTTGTGAGTTTCAGAAGGTATTTAAGGTGGTGTACTTCACAGAATGTAACAAACTTCAATGTCAGGCACTATGCTGTCATGAAGACGTAACTTTATACCGAATGTATACAGACAGATTTCACAAGACCTTGGGAGACTCTTTAATTAAAAAACGTCATGATACAGTTATAATAACTCAAAGTTTAGGGGAAGGACATGGGATTGTAAGTAGTGGGTGCGAGCAAAGTTTATCAAGCCAAGTTATTTTATTTCATACGATCACAGGAAAACATAATTATATTTAAGCTGACCATTGAGAGGATATTTATTTCCTTCAACTCTATACTTTATAGACGGAGGGCATAAGATCTGTAAAGCTGAAATCGACATGAAGTGGACTAATAAAAGCCACAACATCTTCAGCACCAGTTAGATTATGTGCTGTCTTGCTACTGGATGGCAGATTACTTTTTCAGGAATTTGGAGGTCAGAATATCCAAATCTGCCAGTGCTTCTCCACTATATCCAAGTTATTTCTATTCTGCTTTTGGATACATGATTCTTAAATGGATATATAAGACACTCTAAATGATTTTCTTATTTCTTCTGTATTTGACAGATTTCTGGTACACTGCATTTTCACGTGTATACCCTTCAGTATCACTGCAGAACATATTGTTATAATGAGTAACACTACCTATATATAATTTAATTCATTATTTAAGAAAAAGATAAATATTTTGTTTGATGAATCAAATATCATTTCCTATACGTTGCGAATCCAACTGTTGTTACATTGAGGTAAAAACGAAATAAAAATTTGCTTACATGGTTGTAAGTTTCTACTATATATTCCTTTATGTATTTAGGTCAGTGTACTAAATCAAAGTCCTGTGCCACAGTATGCGTGGCACGTAATAGATTTCTCGTTGTTTTGTAGTACTTTCGTCAAGTGAACTAATCCTTGAATTATTATAAACAATAATCAGTTTATCAACCATTTTGTATTTTGTGATTGACACATGAAAATTTCTCTACGAGGGAAAGAAGGATAGAATTCGACATTGTATATCATATTGCTGATCAAGGAAATAGCAGGTGTTTTAAAATGCCCTTTTTTCATGCATTTTAGATTAATTAGGGGATAATCGTACTGTGTTTACCTGTTCGGAACAGGCATACCGTGGTTTGCTACCCTTGCTGGGCCAGGAAAACGGCGGTTTCCAACGGTATAATCACGGTATCTCTGTCTGAAACAATCCAGCAAAGTGCGTTTTTTTTTTTTACTATTCTAATGCACTGTAACAAAAAACATCGTATTTTCTCTTGGAAATTGCTCTCGTTGCTAAGGGATGAATAGCGCAATGTTTGAAATTATTCCGTGAAACGACTTGATACTTTTTGCACTGACCTCAATTTTTATAATTAAATTGTTAGTCAAAAATTGATAAACACATCAGTTATTTGTCATCGCAGCGTTGAGCTAAATAGGCAGTTTTGGTGCGGCGCGGTGAGCTGAAATATCAAAGAAGAAATTATGTTGCATTTTGGTACGTCGTACATTGTCATTTATGTTAGTTCAACTTGATTGTAATAATTGTGCACGTAAATGGTAGAACTAAAAACTGCAAATCGCCCTTTACATGAGGTTTAAGATGGACGTTGAGAGCATCGGGCAAGTTATTAAAGATACTATTTTTGACAGAGTCAGAGGCAATTTTGACAAAGAGTATATAGAACGTACTGATATATTTGAGGATGATATTTCGTGGTTATACATGTTTGAACACTACCGTGTTCACAAATCAGAATTGTCAAAACAAAACAAGTGAATTAAAATTCACGAATATATGTTCTTGTATTTATTATAACCACTGGATCGATGCCGATGCTGGTGGACTGATAGTTCCCGACGATGTCTTCAGCCGAGTTTACAATACCTCGGTACTAAACTGAAATATATCCTTCAAATATACTGTGCAAAAATGTAAATTATTCTAAAACTGAATGCACAGCTGTGTCTTTTGTTGGGCTCTTTGATTTTCAGGTTGAGGTCAATTAAGTAATGAGTTTCTCTTTCAAACATTTATTCTTTCGAATTCAACAGTTTAGGCTTACACATCACTGAAGGGAGAGAAAATGCGCAAATTGTGCTCCGAATTAACCACGTATATATGTTTTAAAATTTATTCTTTCTGTAAGATACAGTTTTCCTTGTCGAGTACTACCAAATACATTTGGAAAACAAAACGGTAAATTATTGTGTCTGTACATATTTAATTTTAAGGTTTCTTTAAAATAGTAATAATGAAATAATCCAGTATTTAAATAAAGAAATACATTAATAAAAACATAAGGTATTTCACTCCCCGATGATTTCTTGCATGTTTATAAAATGAGTAATATAAAAGAATATGAACAAAAAAAAATGCAAAGCGTCTTGTGAGAACTTATGGAAATATCAAAGCATTGTTAATTGAGATCAACAAACGAACACCTCGCTCTTCTTGTTTAGCTAGTCCACTGGAAACCTCTCACTATCAGTCAGTGGGAACGAGACTCAGGACCATGTCTGATTTGAAAAAGTTTGGACAAGACATTTTATAGAGTCCACAATCGCCCTGTTCATCAGTATGCAATGCTCAAGTTAGAAACTGCATAGAGTTGTAGAGGTGCCGAATACAAATCCAATGGTGTCGGGTGATACTGACGATGTCGAAAGATTTTAATTAAGAATCCAACGATATGAATTTAGCGGAACCTTTAACCTTATATATTGAGAGAAAAAAATAAGAACAGATATATTTCTTAAACCCCCAAAACAAACACAAACATACACAGAAGAACGAATAAAGAAAATTAAATGAAAAATCTTCCACTTTTGCACTAGCTATATCTGTGTACTTTAAAATAATGTGTATATCATTTGGACATAAAACATAACACGTTTAAGAGTGCATTATAAATAACCTTTAGCAGATATGGCGTTAAACAACATAACATTCTTTCATGGATAATAATGATAATGGTTATTTAAAGTGAAAATCGCTCATCCCAATGCATCGTTAGATCACAATATATTACATCGTTCAATTCCAGTCTATAGTAAATGTACTTTAAAGAAAGTCAACAGCTTGAATTAGTTAAAAATTGCTACAAACATCATATATCACCTAATGTGCCATATTCTAGAAGTACGGAAATATCTATTGGACTATAAAATCTAAAATGATACGTTATATTTAATTGCCTTGGGGAATACTTGATGTACATTTGTTTACCCTAAATGTTACTATGCATGGCATGACGTACTGTAATAATTCTTTTTATAAGTAAACCTATTCCAACAGCATATATCACCTCCATATCGGAGCTTGTAGGTTGCAGCAAGAACAACCACAGCAAAGTCCGAAGCCATCAGCCATGCATCTTATCAGTATTCCTGCCTACTGTCTAGTAATATTGTCTTCAGGTATGCTTTGTTTACTTCTATTTCATTTTATCCTTTACTTAAATCACTCATCTATATACCAATGTAGATTTAGGTATAGGCATTTTCAAGCAGTTCTCTAACGTAAAATGTGTGACAAAATTAATATTTACCTAAACAACGACTTCTTTCAACATTTATTCGACATCATTAGATTTCTACTATCCAAGAGCTTGTTTCGTGCTTCGACATTTTGGTATTTCGTTGTCGAGAACCACAGTGTTCTACTACCAATTTTTTAGTTTAGAGAAAATCAAGTTTGAAGTTTTGAATACAATTGTTCGCTTCTATCATAGAAAATATAGATTAATAACATGCATAAGGAGTCAAAGACTTAATTGAAATCTTTGTTTACCACAAAGTATGATCAGGCTTCTTTAAATTTGAAGTTTTTCAAATGTAGATAGAACAATTTTATAAATTTTCTTATGCATTTAAGTCAAACCACAATGTTCTATGTCCATTTTGACCAATGAAAAGGGAGAAAATATCACGTGATAGAGAGATACATGTAGCTTAGAATGGTACTGTTCCTATCTATAAATTTGATACAGATTTTTTCAATTGATTACAATAGAAATTATGGATATAGTACAGGATGGAATTTAGAAAAATGACCCTACTTCCCCCACCAACTGTATATTGACCAATGTAAATGTCTGAAAAGATGCACGATCCAAAGACGAATCCAATAATATATAGAAGTTTGTCAAATTGGTCGTTAGAACTGTCTGGTTCTCAGCCGACGATTTTACGGGAAATATGATTTTGCTGACAATTAATAAAGTGTATTGGATTTATTCCATCAATTCTAAGGATTTGTTTTTAGTTTACGCAAGGCAATATGAAAATTCGCTGGTTGTTCAAAATGGTGGTATATGGGGCTCATGGGGTACGCCAGTTTTCTGTCCTGATGGAACGTATTCCCTAGGCTACAAAATGAAGGTAAATATATAGAATGATGCTGAACTGTTGTAAATTCTTCAACTTGATCACTCTGTTTCCAAATATACTTCTTGTCTACACAGTACACAGTTCATTTCGTTTTAATTTTATGTTACAGAGGTAGAACAGACATTGTACGAACAAATCTTGAAAAATGATTAAATTCATCATTTTCGTGCAAGTAATGCGAAGTAATTCTTATTTTGTCAGTGAACAGAATGACTTTTGAATACTCTGTAATATTGTGTACAGTTTGAGGCAAAACAAGGAGATGGTGATGACACAGCTTTGAACAATATTGCTCTAATTTGCTTGGATAACACAGTCGTTGAAGGAAGAGCAAATAGCCAGATGTGGGGAACATGGCTGGAATCTAGACGTTATTTAGCATCATTTAAATTAAGGGTTGAAGGGAATCAGGTATGTTTCAATCATAAATATTTTTCATGTTTGTCGATGGAATGATTGGAAAAACAACATGATATCTAATAATATGATGCTTATATGTCATCATTGAATTCAATATTGTTATATGGAAATAATCTAACTGTAATAAATTGTAATTTTCCAGGGTGAGGGAGACGATACTGCTGCTAACGCCGTAAAATTCAATTGTAGGAATGAAGACACAGGTTATGCCAGGGAGCTGAATGTAAACAGTGATCTGGAGGGAGAATGAGGATCTTGGGGAGATTGGAGTAGCCAATGTTCACGAAACACAGATATTTGCGGTCTATAGATCAAATTCGAAAAATCTCTGCAGGATGGTGATGATACAGCATTGAACGACGTTAATTTTTTCTGCTGTAACTTCCAATAAAAAGTGTATTCTTAGAATTAATAAAGAAATACTGCTAATGAGGCAATTTCTGCTTATGAAATATATAACAGTCTCAATGTACTTGCAGTTAGTCACTAATAGGCAATAAACATCCTTTACTACAGGGTATATGAAATATGTTTGTATGTTGATATGTAGTCTGAATCACAAACACACGTTTAGTTTGCCGATGAGATGCAGTTGCGCAAATGTGTACTCTGCGATAAAGAGTACAATGTACATCAACGTTGAAAACGAAGTGAAAAACGAAGAAGTACCGAAGGGTAAACCATATCTCATAGTCCATGGAATAAAGGGAACAATATCATGTTTATTATTATATTCAGACAAATGCGAACCCCAACAAAATCGAGGTGAGACCAGGTGCCCGGGAGGAGTAAGCGTACCCTGGTTGCATGCAACACCCGCCGCAAAAGTCCTGCAATAACCTTTCAAATCGAGGAGGTAAATACATAAATATACACGCATGAACATACGAAGGAGACAGGAACACGAAGTCAAATTTCCCATTCAAGGCAAGAAATGCTGCCTTCTTGAAATTCAGGTGTCTGAAACGCAAGTGAACATATATATGCATATACATGTATACACGTATTATGTCAAATCAAGTATAGTCAAAAAGTTAAGATTGTTATTTAGTATGGTCAGGTCCCAAAATATCGATTAACATTCGTGAAAGAGGAATCTGAAATTGCAATAGATCCCTATAACGACGATAGAACTTCCTCAGTGACAATTTCAAACGTTCCTCAATAAATCTTTATGAGAAGTTTTGTGGCAAGAAACCTCGCTCTCAGGACGAAATTTTCGTATTTAGAGCATGCCCTGGCATATCGTATAAATTGTGAAATGAAGACCCAATATGCAGGAGAGGAAGGTATATTGCTACTCAGAAAAGGAATGTTGGTAATAATGAAATTGAAATCGTCACGTTTGTCACAGGGATAGGTTACTAATGAACCATCGTCACTAATTGATAGCAGTACATCTAGGTATGAAGCAGAAGATGCGTTTTCTGTAGTAATTTTTTTATCTCGAGTACCTTTGAATATGATGTTGAGGTGATCCTTTAATACAGGATTGCTAGTCAACAAAACATCATCAATGTATCTGTATATAAAGTTAAACCGAGATGTTAATTGTTTATTGATTTATTAATGTTGAAAATGGACGATATAGAAACGAAATAAGATCGAATAGATTGTGTACAGTATGTAATTTAAATGATATTGAAGACGAATATCATTTTATACCCACTTGTCCATTTTATCATGATTTAAGACAATTGCATATCAAGCCATACTGTTAAAGAAAACCCATGTATTTAAATTAGTTCAATTGCTTGGTGTTAATAATGTAAACGAATTACAGAAGTTGGGTAAATACTTGTATATATCATGTGAAAGAAGAAATGATAACATATAATCCCACCAGGATATCTGTTCACTCCCATTCTATATATATCATGTAACTGATGTGTCGTTTGACATAAGGAATAAAGAAATGTTAAAAATGGTATTGCTTTTAGAGAGCAGAGACTGTATAAATTCTATTCAAGACACAGGTTATGCCAAGGAGATGAATAAAAACAAGGATCTGGAAAGAGAATGGGGTCTTGAGGAGATAAGAGCAGCCAATGTTCACGAAACACAGATATTTGCGGTCTGCAGATCGAATTCTAAAAATATCTGCAGGATGGTGGCGACACAGCCTTGAACGATTTCAAATTCTTCTCCTGTAGCGTGCAATAAAAAATGTGTTCCCAGTATAAATAAAAATCGCAAGTACTTCTGCTTTTGAAATGTAAAACAATTCAATGTACTTGTTTGTCACGAGGAGGCAATACACATTCTTTTCTTCAGGTTATCTCTCATATGGTGGTTCAATGATATGTAGTCTATATCACATCGACATCTTTGATTCTGCCCACAAAGTACAATTATGCAAATGTATAATATATAAAACCTTCAAAAGTCAAAGGTTTAACGAAATAATGAGATGCTCACTCTCCCCGGGCACCTGATCTCTCTCCATCACAGGGGTTCACATATGCTCTTCAAGTAGACATATTTTGTTATTTTCCACTTGTTTTTCATTTTCACTGATTTTGTATGTCCTCTGGTTTCATGATTTTTAGACTTATAGTTTGGATTTATCCATCATCCTTAAACTGACCCAGCAGCAGCATCTTGGTTAATATCTGGGGGGGGGGGGGGTTCATAGTTGTGTATTGAGGGAGGAGAATACGAATAGAATATATACAACAAACCATTGTTAAATGATTAAATTATAAAATATTTTTGTTTATTTTCATTCATTTCTGTATTTTATCATATTGATAAAGAAATATCGCCTCTCAATCATTTTATATAGGAAATTTTGTAATCCGTATATTGACCAAATATTGTTGTGTTATGACCTTGAAGGGGAAGGTGTAAGCTCCTATTACTATTCCATCCATTCATTCAGACAAACCTATAGATAGTAACGAGAAGCGCCCATTTCTTAAAGTATTTTTTTGCAAATAAGGGAATTGACGCACTTAATTTAAGTAACATTTTAAATCATAAGTATGTTAAAGATAATATTCCCCCGTACTTCGAAATGAGGGAGTTGCCTTGTATTTCCTATAAATATACACCAACAGTTGCTACCAAAACCTTTCATTATAAACGAAATTTAAAATTATAGACCTGAAAGACTTTCATGACCCTAAAGAGTGTTCGTGTTCCTCTGCTGAGTTTAAATATAATCCATGTGGTCATGTTGTGACAAGAGATCTGCATATTGTTCGCAATGAAAAACTTAGATTTTGATATTATTATGAAAACATGTGAAGAGTATGCCAGACGTTGGACTAAGTGAGAGAAGTTTGATTTAGACACTCTTTCTGAAGTCTGCTAGAAAGGAGTTCGAAGTCTTTGTCAGTCTTTCCAGAACAAACACTTTTCTATATCTCGGGACTCCAGTGTCGTTAGAGAACTTTCTCGACTTCACGAAAATTTCAGTATTGTTCCTACTGACAAGCATCTAACAATTACACATTCGTACGTAAGGCATATTGTATTAAATGTGTCATAGAAGAGCTTGGTCTTCATTCAACGACTGGTAATCCACAGTTACAAGCCTGTCTCCTTCTTTAAAGGTAAGGGATAATTACAAGTCGGTACTCAGTTCATTCGGTATTACTACAAATGAATCTGATCTCGAGCTACCATACCTTTAAAAGATTCCAAGGATGCATAAAACTCCATTTAAGCATCGATTCATAACTGGATTTTTCAAGTGTTCCACCAAGCCTCTTTCCATGTTACTCACCAAAAGTCTAACAAGATTCAAATATGGTCTTCAAAAATACTGCTCTACTGCTTACTCGACAAGCAAGTGTATTCAATCAAATGTGGATTGTAAAGAATTCCAAGGAACTTCTAAAGCACTTTAAATATCCTATTTTCAGTAATGTCATTAGCATCAAATCTTTTGAATTTTCGACTCTTTATACAACCATTCCTCATTAGAAACTAAAGAATAGAATAACATCTATTATTCAAAACGCCTTTTTTAACGAAAAAGGGGGAATTAGCAGGTATAAGTATTTCGTTGTAGAACATATTTTGTAGAGGAAAAGTCTGTTTCCAGCAGCAAATATACAGAAAAAGAGATTATCCAAATGTTAGAATTTCTAATAGATAATATTTTGTGATATGTGTAAGGAAAGTGTTCCAGCTTCAGCTTCATACCTCATAGTCTCTCTCTATGACAAACCTGACAATTTCAATTTCATTATTACCAACTTCCCTTTTCTGAGTAGCAACATACCTTCCTCTCTCGCATATGACGTCTTCATTCCACAACTTATACGCTATGCCAGGGCATGCTCTAAAGACCGAGGCTTCTTGCCACGAAAGTACTCTCACATGGATATATTGAGGATCGTTTGAAATTGTATCTGAGGAAGTTTTATGGTTGATGTGGGGATCTATATAAATACAGACATTTGTTCACCTGCGTTTCCGACACCGGAATTTCAGGCAGGCATCATTTCTTGCCTTGAATGGGAAAATTTGACTATGTGTTCTTGTCTCCTTCGTGTTTTCATGCGTGTATATTTATGTATTTACCTCCTCGACTTGAAAGGTTGTTGCAGGACTTTTGCGACGGGTGTTGCATGTAACCAGGGGACGCTTACTGTTCCGGAGCACCTGGTCTCATCTAGATGTTATTGAAGTTTGCATTTGTCTGAATATGACTCTTTACACGATATTGTCCTTTTATTCCATGGACTATGAGATATGGTTTACCCTTCGGTACTTCTTCGTTTTCTACTACCAATTATTATTTCAGTAAAGAAATGTTATCATTATATAATATAAAATAACATTTATCTGCTTGCATAATTATGCCACACATTAAATGCACACGATACTAACCCTGCATAGAATATGTATCATGATAATTTTGTCCGAACTATGGCAAAAGATAACAGTAAAAATAAAGGAAATACACTTTATGAAGAACAAGATACTCTAATATTCATTCATATCTTTTTTCTTTTTTTTTTTTTTTTTTTTCTTTTTCTTTTTTATTTTTAGCATACATTTAACACTACAATTTGAATTAATGGAATTTAGCCTTTTTCGACAAATTTAGGCCATAAGAACAATTCATTTCTGAATTAAAATATAAAGGAAAAAAATTGTTAAAAGAACTTTGTGGTATCAGTGGGATTTTTTTTCAAATCAGGTCCGTTTTAAGGACGCTTTCAAATGGAAAATTTATTGATTTTTCCTAATATTTGTCTATTTTTTTCCCAAACTTTGATCTTTTATCATTATGAAAATGAGATAAAGAATTCCCAAATGTAAAGGCACGGACACCTATGAAAAAAAATTATTTGGTATTACGTACATGGATCAGAATATGTATGATGTCCTAACACAATTCCTACATGCATGTATCGTGAACAATCGCACTGCCTTATATTCAGAACATGAGATATTACGAAAGGTTGTAACCATATTTATTATATGAATATATGGATAAAATATAGCCTCATTATAATGTTTGACATGTCAAACCAAATTCATCCTTGTATACTCTGATAAAAAGTATTTGTCTCTTTGGTTTGCAATATAAATTCCAAAATTTCATTTTTGAAATTCACAATTTGATCTTGAATGAGAACTGAAATATTGATTTACAATAACAATTAATTTTATATGGCTTTAGTGCTCAAATTTAACAATAGAAATGCAGTACAATATTTTGTTGTGCTATTTTAGACCTTTCAACCGTCAAAACTGTTTTAATTTCTTTCATTTTTACATAAACTTAAATCATAAATCAAATTTTCTATTATAATTACAGTAAACTAGTATGTTCTCTTATCAAGGGCATTGGCTTTATTTTCAGTTCAGGCGTTAAATGTCAGTAATATTTTTTTTTTATCAAACTCATTGTAATTGATTATTGAATTATCATCAAGATAATGTGATTCAACTTATCGGTAAGGTCGAAAATTTTGGAGGTTTGAACAAAAATTATTATTAATTATTATATCTTATTCACCACTAATTGATGCATTACATTTTATATGTGGTTATTGGTAACATCAAATGAAATAAGAAAAATAAGAATAGAAAATCCAGTCCTTATTAATTTAAATATTTATGTTTAAGAAAGGTGTTCTCCTATCAATTGCATTGACTTTGTTTTCAGTTTAGCTGGTTAAATGTCGGTCATATTTTTATTTTTTTTTTTTTTTTATCAAACTCAGTGTAATTGATTATTAAATTATCATCGAGATAATAAGATTCAACTTATCAGTAAGGTCGAAACGTTTGGAGGTTTGAACAGAATACATGAAAGTCCCTTTCATAACATTATAGAAATAAATCTGCTCTAAGGGGGGCGCAGTTAGTGCCTATAGTAGTCCTTAGAATTTGTCCATTAATCATAAATTTCTATTATACCCATATGGCTTTACATAATCAGAACAAAACCAATATTTATAATTATCATAATTCTTGCTTTTGAGAAATATTTAGATGTATCTTAGGTATAGTGGCATGATCTAGAGTCTGTTGAAACATCAAAGTGGTTTAATTAAGTCATGAGGTAGAGAGGTAGAGCTGCAAAATTAAATGTATAACCTTGATAATTTTAAAAATGTCCCAAACGGAGATTTTCACTGACCCAAATTTTTTAATAACCAAACATAATTGCAGTTACTTTTATGAAAAACGATACTATAATAATTCAAACATGGACTTAAATTGCAGTAAGAGCTGAAGTAATATGTTCAGAAAGCACAGTTGTAAAGGAATGGCTAGAATATGATAGCTTTACAATGGTTACGTAGGATTTTGTCCTACAACAATGGCGTTTCAAGATAAGAAACAGGAACAAACAAAATAAAAGAAGTACAATAAAAATACAAAACACTAAAACCAAACAAACAAAAACAAAATAAATTAAAAACACAAAATAAAACAAAAATTGTACTGCATAAATAAATGTACTTTCGTGCTAAAGCTGTATCTCTGTACCTTGTAATAATCTTTGGAGCATAAAACATATTAAAGTGTGATGTTTAAGAGTGCATTGTAGCTTACTTTAGCAGATATGACGTCAAACAACATTGAACTGTTGTTTGGATTATAATGATAATGATTATCTAAAGCGACAATCGCTCATTCCAATGCATCGTCAGATCACAAAATACTACATCAGTTTGATTTAGTAAATGTATTTTACAGAAAGTCAACAGCTTGACTTCTTCATGACTCTAATTTAGCGTTTCAAAACAGTACAGAAATGTCTAATAGACTATGAAATCTAAAACGAAACATATTATTTCTTTGCCTGAGAGGATACTTCCTATAAAGGTATTTCGCCAAATGTTACTTTAGATTGGGTGCCGTACTGTTTTCATTCTATATTTAGGTATACCTATTCATACCGCATGTATCATCTTCATTTTTGAGAGTGTAGATTGCAACTATAAATTGGGAACATCTATTCCAAGGTCCAAACCCATCAGTAATGCATCTTATCGGTATTCCTCTCTACTGCCTTCTAATATTGTCTTCAGGTAGGCTTTGTCGCTTTCTAGTACATGTTATCCTTTACTTTGACAATCACCTATAAACTGATATGAATTAAAGTCCAGATTTTGACAGCTGAATAAATGCAACCAAATTTTCTAAGCCGATCTATCTAAATTCAAGTGTAGGAATGGAGACACAGGTTATGCCAGGGAGCTGAATGTAAACAAGGATCTAGAAGGAGAATGGGGAGTTATAGTAGCCAATCTTCATCAAATACGGATATTTGCGGTTTCAGATCAAATTCGAAAGCTCGCAGCATGATGGTGATGATACAGCTTTCAACCATGTCAAATTCTTCTGCTGTAGATTGCAATTAAATGTGTTTTTCCAGTCTTGATAAAGAAATAATTACTATATATTTACTTATATCCAATTTTACAACTGGGTGACACCTCTGTTGGTTGATTATAAGTAGCAGAGGATATTTTAATCTTTTGTTTGAGTATTTCTACACTAAAGACTTTCACAAGACCTGGTTCTATTATAGTGACAGGGCAGCAATACGTTGCGTACTTGCAATTTCGATACTCGGATGGACTAGCACGCTTTAGTAAATTACATCATTAGACGAATATCATTTATAAATCAATATAAAGCCATCAGCCTGCAATATCACTTAACTTCCAGTTGGTCACAAGAATGCAAATAAACACTCTTTTCTGTAGCTTGTGTTATATCTTAACAGCAATAACCAACTCTTTACATTGAAAACTTAAAAATCGTATGTTTCGCCAGGTTCGTATCCGTTGATCTTCTAATCCATATATCACCTATGTCTTTAAGTAGAGGAATGGATGATCCGACACGTTGGCGTTTGTTCTTACTCCTGGAATATCAGGCGCCTCCTCGTAATCATTCTCGTTCTCAAGGAAATTCCGCACTGCGTTGTAGTCTCGTTTTATCAGTTTTGTGGCAAGATTTTTCATATAGTTTACAAAGTGTCCTTGGTATATTTATCAGCAGGATGCTCATGTTGTTAAACCTAATATTCTATATTCAGTGGACAATGGACGTTTTCATTAAAGGCCCAAGTGGTCCTGAGTAGATATCTTAATTATATAGTGGAATAATTTACAATAAGAAACAATTTTATGGAAGCCTATTGACACGACAATATTACATTCTGCGTCATGTTGCAATAATGTTGATACAAAAATTGGAAAGTGCAAAACTTTGCCAGACAAATTTCAAATAATCTGGGGTGCATTGTAATTTTCGTGGCCAATAATTCCGAGGTTACCTTATTGTATTTGCCTCCGAAAAGCTTGCAATACGAAACATTGTAGATTGTTATCGCTTCAATGTCCGGCAAATATCCCATTTTCTTTTTTTTTTCTAAACGTGTCGGCATTAGATTTGGAGAGGCCGATCTGGTTAGGTGTTTTACGCCATTTTAGCTAAATTTGTGTGTGTAAGTCACGATTTTCTCCTCTCTTCTGTTAACTCAAAAATTGCTCATTCAGTACAGAATTTATTTCACTAAAATGTAAAGATTCCAGTAAAGATCAATTTCTTGAACCAGAGTAATTCTCTACTATGGTATACATGCACTATCAAGAGCAGATTGAGGATTTTGATGACATGTACTTCTGCTTCCCTTAAAGCTAACCAAAAAAAAAAAATCAAACAAACAAAACTGAAATTGTCATTTCGGAATGCATATTTGAAAGATATTTGTTCTTTGATCGAACCTTAGATTTCCAAACCGATGCGCACCAAAATAGTATCACTTTATACAAAATTTACTCGGAAATTGAAAATAAACTGATATGGGGAGTGAATTTCGTTGTCCAGGCCCCCTTAATAGCGATTCACACCATACATAAGGTTGCTGATAAATAAATCCACATCGCAGAGATGAATGCAAGAGTGACTGATCCGGAAATTACATTTCCCTATTGTTGATTTTTGTTTCTACCTCGGGTGTTGATGTGAAGCATAGATGTATTGCGTGCATTCTTGCAAAATTCAGATCGAAAATAATTATTTTATATGATCTTTCAACTTACACCTTGGACTTCAATATCTGGAGCTTCGGCTCCTTAATTGTACAAACTGGTCATCAACCGTACTCTGCAGGGTTTGCTCCAACATCATATATGGATCCCTCCTTGTTATTTTTGTTCTGCTATCTGAATCCATTATACATCAGGATATTTCTCTTTGAAGCCTCTCATTATGATAGCCATTTTCTTACAGTCCCGCGCTACACCTCCTATAAGACGATAAATTGCGTGTCGTAATTTTATCGCCAAACCGGTATATTGCATTTATACGTGTAAGATACATGTACTTATTTTGGTAGTTACTATATGTCCCATACACATATATGACCGTGATGTTTAAGAGGGCTGTCAGCATGAAGGCTAAAATCGCGTTACAATGTTATGTACTTCAGCTTGACTAAAATAAGCGGTACATAATGCATGAAACATAGAAACATGAAGAAAATATTCGATTAAACTTATTATTAAACTTAAATAAATATAACTCTACAATCAAACCCTGTCCTGTAATACCACTTCATTTCTCATAATCTGTAAAATAAGTAAGTAGTCTCGCTAAGATTCACTTTTAGGTTTTTTTTTTTTTTTCTTTTTTTTTTTTTTTTTTTTTTTTTTTTTTTTTTATTTATTTATTTATTTATTGTTTGTTTGTTTTGGGGGGTGTTTTGTTTTTTATTTTTATTTATTTATTTTTTTTTTTTTTTTTTTTTTTTTTTGTCTTAGCGGCCAGTTTAGAGAAATGTCGGTGCGGGTTAGCAACAGTGGAGTTGTCTTTCTTAAAAGACTTGGTTACATTATTACGTATAGGTAAATTTCTCGTTTGAATATAGATTTTACTGAATTTTCAGACACTGGTGTAGTTTTTAATTACCGGGTCAATTGAAAACACAGGCTAGTGAAAAACAAAAATAGGTCGTGTAGTACCAATGTGTTGTAGGTTGTATCAAAACGTACGATTCTCGTGCTCAATCAAAGAGAGGTAACTCTAATAAAGGATGTAAACCCTTTCTGAATAGAATGTTTTTAGCCCCAGTATTTGCATAAACTGTCTCACATTTGATTAAATATGTCATGGGGTAGACTGGGATACATATTGGCAAACTCAAGGCTCATTTTACACAAGCGGCATTTTCGTCTGGCGACCTGTATATGACTTCCTAAATCAATAATGAATTGGTCTACTCATTGTATTTGCTCTAAATTTTCAATGAAAACTATCAATGCCAGTAGTTACGGAAAATCAGAATTAAAACATGTAAGTGGCTTTAAACTTGCATTATCATATCTCACAACAATCTCTGAAATATAATTGACAAGTTTCTAAGGGCGAGAAGCGCCCGAAATGAAATATAAATAATATGAAAGAACTAAGTGAAAATGCAAAATCCCGCCCACAGTTTGTCCACTTTTGCAATCTTACTTTGTTCATAGTTGTTATTGTCATTTTAAGATGTATAAATGATCTAAATTCCATGGCTTCTAATACAAACTCATATGTATACTAGTCGGAATATTGTTTTTATTTATTTCGTTTTCTTATCAGTTTATTTTAATAATCAAAAGGAATTCGAGCTCTCGTTTTTCCTGTCTATAGATCCAGAAAAACATATGGACTTAATATATATATTGGTTATTGATCTTACATTTCAAGGATTTGAAATGTGTATCATATTCGTCTCTTTTTCATAAGATTTTAAGTTAATACATGAAATTGTTCTACTTTTGTATTGTTTTCTCGCAAATGAAAAACAAAGTATTCGAGTGACTCGTTCTACCTGAGTGGCTTTGCCAGTATGGGGTAGACCATTTGCTTTTTACCTTTTAAGACCTAGAATAAAGGCGTATTTGTTAATTGGATTATCATATCTCATTGTGTTTCTTCATATAATCTGCATTTCATTTCGGGCAAGTTGCGCCCTGACTAAATCATCAACTGTAATCGTAAATAGGATAGTAACGTCTTGTCACGTGACATGCAGGGTCTCTCGAGAAAAGCCGATACCGGGCAGATTTGGTAGTTTTAGATGTATTTTACAGGACAATCAAAGTACTTACTTGTATGCATTTCAAGAAACCTCAATATGTGTATGTGTTTTATGTTGGTTAAACTACTAAAACTACTAAAAGTTGATCACTTAATGAGTATACGATAATAATTAAACGCATTCCAATGAAGTTTACATAGTAGCGAGCAACTTCATACTGCCCGGAAACAGTTGAATTGACTGACTAAATGAAGAACCATGACGAATTTTAGCGCAAGAATTGCAGACCCAATGTTTTATGTTTGGTATGGAATAAATGTCACACTTATTGGACTCCCTGATTTAGTTCGATATTGATATGCATTAATGATTAGACATGTGCTTGGAATCGCATATGCTGTGGCATTCGGAAAATTAATAACGTTTAATATGAATTCTCTGAGGGGACCAAAATACCCACCAATTAGCAAATTATAACTATCAACAAAAATTTGCATATGACAACAGACATATGTAATATGAAAAGAAACTGTATCACTTTCTTCAAGTAAATTGTAGTTTCCATGGCAACACTATGGATACCATGAAGTACGTATATCTTCTACACCTTTTATCAGAATTTGATCAAAATTTTGGACAGAGGTCATTCAAGGTCATTTCTGAAAAGTCAAGTTCATTTATTAACTATGACTTAAAGTAACATGAAGTACTTATATCTCCTTCATCTATCATCAAAATTTGAGTATACTTTACCGAGATGTTCTTTAGGTGGAGGATTTTAGACAAATTTCGCTCAAGGTCATTTCTGAAAGGTCAAGTTCATTTATTAACTTTGACTTAAAATACCATGAAGTTCGTATATTCCCTACACCTTTCATCAGAATTTAATCATTCTTCACCAAAATATTATTTAGATTGAGGGTTTTGGACAAAGGCCATTCAAGGTCATTTCTGAAAGATCAAGATCATTTATTAACTCTCTCATAAATTACTTATATCTAATATACCTTTCATCAGAATTTGATTATACTTCAACACAATGTTCTTTAGGTTGAGGCTTTTGAACACAAATGTTTCAAGGTCATTTCTGAAAGGCCAAGGTCATTTAACTATGAATACCATGAAATACGTATATCTTCTACACCTTTTATCAGAATGTGATCAAATTTTATCAAAATGTTATTTAGATTGAGGATTTTTGATAAGGATCATTCAAGGTTATTTTTGAAAGGTCAATTTCACTTATTAACTACGACTTTAAGTAATATGAAGTAAGTATATCTCCTACACCTTTCATTAGAATTTAATCATACTTCACCTAAATGTTGTTTAGTTTAACAGCTCTCGGACAAATGTCACTCAAGGTCATTTCTGAAAGGTGAAGGTCACTTATTAATAATGATTTAAGATACCATGAAGTACGTATATCTGCTACACCTTTCATCAGAATTTGATCATACTTCACCAAAATAATATTTATGTTGAGTTTTCGAAAAAGGTTACTCAAGGTCATTTCTGAAATGTCAAGGTCAATTATATCAACTATGACTTAAAATACCTTGAAGTACTTATATCTCTAACACGTTTCATCATAACTTGATCACACTTCGAGTTATTTAGGTTTAGAGCTTTTGTACAAAGGTCATTTCTGAAAGGTCGTGTTCACAATAAAAGGCTTTATTTCATACGTAATCAAGGTCAAGCTTACTAATTTTAGTTTAAGATACTGTGATCACTTGTTGTTCTATAGCTGACTCAACTGGATATCCATATGATACATTGGACTTCGGAATCGATATCAATTAATACAATGATTTTCCATATACTGAGTCATTCATTTCCTTCATTATTGATGTGCTTCTTGCAGCATCCATCAGTTTTACTGATTTGTGTATAGGAATTGAGTCATCAATTTCTTGCATCATAACTGCCGTTCGGGGAGCATCCATTAATTTTAATGATACTCTTATTTATGAAATGCAACTGCCTGAATATAATTTTCCGATTAATGTATCCATTCATGCATTAAATACACAAACAGAAAATAAACCTACCAACAATAGTGTCAGATTAACAAACTCGAGCAACAATTAACAATATGCAATATGTTCAGTGAGTATAACAGAAACAAGAGGAGACACGGACATTTAATCAATACATTTAATATGAAACATGGTAAAATGCATCGTTATTGTGTTTGACATGATAGCTCTAGCATTACTGAAGAGACGTACATTGTCGCATATGGTTCACCAGAGTTTATACACGTATATATGTTGCGATATTTATTACTACAGCTGTCATTGGATAACCGTTTTAATTGCGACTTTCATATCATTTCATGTTGTTGGATTCTAGGTATGTAGAAAACTATTTATTTGACTGTTGTGGCTGCATCCTAAATGATCTACGGTATAATGTATAGATTTGCCCGTACAATATTTAGTTTAACCCGGACGTTGAGAAAGCTCGAATCGTGTGTGTGTGTGTGTGTGTGTGTGTGTGTGTGTGTGTGTGTGTGTGTGTGTGTGTGTGTGTGTGTGTGTGTGTGTGTGTGTGTGTGTGTGTGTGTGTGTGTGTGTGTGTGTGTGTGTGTGTGTAGGTGAGTGGATGGGTGGATATATGTAGGATAGTGTGTAGTAAGTGAACTTTTCTCTCCAATCAGAGTAATTAACAATTTATGGTTAATGTCAAAACTGAAAGATTTATCACGGTATAAGATAGATATTTCGGATAAAAAAGAGTAAATTAATTATTTCTTCCGTTAATAATGCCAAAGAAGAAACTAAAATTTGAAAAAAAAATCATATGTCTATAAGCTTATCTTTCGATAATGAATTTCTGAAATATTAAAAAAAAACCTTATGGAAATGTCAGAACCATTAAATACAGGTCATTTCACCTATAATATTTTAATTTCCGTCCATTTAAAGGTATTGCAGCAATTCTAGTTTATTTCAGCTTTAAATGAGTAATTAAAGTTCTACAAGTAACGTTAGAATAAGAATATATATATATAAGTATGTATACTATAAGTATATATCAGTATACTACATAGACTGATATATAGATATACAAAGTTGGAATAGAGTTAAGGATTTCATATCACCTGAACTTCCTCTCTTATTTTCATTACACATATTTTTAAATGCCAATGTGACATAAGACAGGATCCATCCTTCAGTTAGATATATGACAGTGATACTAATACCGGACATATATACCTTCATTAGCTCTCAAAAAAGAAGTCACAAATATTAGAAAGTTTGACAGACTGAAAGAAATGATAAGAGCTTCCATGAACCTTTTTGAAGAAAATATGAATAGTGTCCATACACGAAATCACAGACAACAAACCATGGCTTTAACATATTTGATTCTTTGGCTGAAGTGGGTCAAAACACTAAATCTGTGCACAAAGATGTCCAAATCTTGATTTTATCTGAAAATACATATTGAGATTCAAGATATGAATGCTGATTTGGTGTATTGGAAATTTTAAACAATATTAAATTCTTATAAAAAAATCGATTTCATGTTAACCTAAACCACAATTAGTAGAAACATAGTATGAATCTTTGACATTTCATCTAGTGCAATGAAATAATTGAGGTCAATTTTTTTCAAAAGATAACATATCAACATATAGATTAATTTATATCATGCTACAAGTATGAATCGATTATGCCTTTTTGTTAAATGTGGTCTGAAATACTATATAACTTACTACATTACGTTTGTAAGGCATATGCCCAGAACCTCGGTTACAAAGTAGTGGCAACAACACTTTCCCAGCTCATGCTATAATCACGCGTTGCATGGGTTCTAACTACTAACAAATACTCTAACACATCCTGATTGTGACTTGCTATCTCACTGATTTTAAATTTTACAAGGAGACTCGTGTTTTTCATCTGCTTCTAGCACGACGTCAGGTCTCAGTTTAGATTTCTTTATGTACAGCAAACATGAATATTATAACTATATTTGTTACGTATGTAAAAGAGAAAACAGATGACAAATCTGTATGACACAAATCACAAAGGACATGCACACAAAACATGTTAATAGTAAAATATACACGGAAAAACGGCATTACAAAAATATTCAATTGTGCTGCAGTTACGATACCGATCTAGGACGGTCAATTAAAGTAACAAATGTCACTTAAATGTATATTTATAAAATGCATCAGAATTCAGGTTGAAAAAAAAAACTTGAGACAAAACTTATATGAACTGTTTCTAACCAGGTGGAAAACAAACAAAAGATACACGTAACATATTGACTAAAATGTATACGCAGAGGGATAGACGAAATTTTGACACTGACATATGTATGACAATGAAGGAAAATGTCATTATATAATCTTATGCCGTATTAATATTAAAATCTTTTTGAAACACTAAACCCCTATAAAGTTACGTTAAAGCAATAATACCTAAATAACAATTATAATGCTTCTATGCCTTGTTGTTTTCAATTAAAAATGACTTTGGCAGAAACTAATCTGAAGGCACATATCCAAATGAGAGTTGTAGTTAAACTGATTTTTTATATTTAATTTCAAGAAAAAAAAACCACGCAGATATCTAAATTTATTCAATAGAACATTTCTTAAGTTATTGAAAGTTACCGCACAAAATCAGTTACTCATAGTTAGAAATACCTCGAGCCAAAGACCATACGGACTCTGTGACACAGAGATCTGTCACTACAGTACTCCTTACTAACAGGGCGGTGGGGACTATATGACGGGCCTTGTCCAAACCTCTTTCAGAGGAGACATGGTCCTGACTGTTAGTCGGGACTCCTACAGATCTAGGGTCTTAGCTCGCTTTCATACTGGCAGAGCACGGTTTATCATATTGATGTCGCATATATTTTTATACCATTATGTGTTTAATAGTTTTATGACCTCTCAATATGCGATACCTGTTGACCCGTGTTCTTTAAATGGAGGATTATTTATAAGTTTTTAAATGTACGTCGTTTGGTTGTTCTGCTGTTACGGTGAGTGGGAAGGTGGGTCCGTAAACCGGTTAACCACACCATTTGTTTGGCTTTTGTCAAATTAAATGACCGTCCTAAGTCGGTATCGTAATTGCACTACAATAAAATATTTTTGTAATGTGTTGTATGTTCTAGTATGTAAAGATGATGGATAAATCCAAACCACAAGTCCAAAAATCATGAAACCATAGGACATACAAAATCAGTGAAAATGAAAAACAAATGGAAAATAACAAAATATGTCTACTTGAAGAGCATATGTGAACCCCTGTGATGGAGTGAGATGAGGTGCCCGGGGAGACTGAGCATCTCCTGCTTACTAGCAACACCCGTCACATATACCCCGTAGAAAGAGTCAAATCGTGTGAATTCCATATGTATTTATATATGGAGAAGTCGAAGTAGGTATATAAGTATAGAAGGTGTCAAATCTGTGTAAAGTGATCGGAATCGGTCTCAGCCCAGAATATCATTTAAAAGTCTGGATAATGAGATATCATATGGAGTGATAAGAGTCTCGTAACGACCGTAGAACTTCCTCAGTGACGATGCTAGTATAGCACATATATAACCCTGGTTGAGCAGCTTAACTGAAAGTTGCCTAGCCCTCAGAACAAAGTCATTGTAATTTGAACATGCTCTGGAATAACGTATTAACTGAGATATGAATACGCCGTATGCGGGCGATGATGGAATGTTGCTACTTATGAAAAGAAAGTTTGTGATAGCGAAATTGAAATCGTCACGTTTGTCATAGAGTGGGGTGTTCATAGACCATTAATGTCGAAAGACAACATAATATCTAAATACGAAGTAGAATTACTAGTTTCTGTGGTTTCTTTGACCTCCAGTTCACTTGGCTAGATGATGCTAAGGTAATCCGCGAATGAAGGATTATTAATTGAAAGCAAGTCATCTATATATCTGTAAGTAAAATTGAAGCCAAGAGCCAATTGTTTTTTTCCTTGCGAAAGCAAAGACTGAATGAACTCAGCTTCGTATGAATAAAGGAATATGTCAGCCAGAAGCGGAGCACAGTTATTGCCCAATGGAATGCCGACAATTTGTTGACAAACACCACCAAAATGTTATCGATAAGAAAGTTCAACATCTGGATGACAGCTGTTTCAGTGTATTTATTTTTGGAATCAGAATTTTCCCTAACAAAGTAAGTTTTATCGTGGCCTATTACTATATATTTGAATTTGCGGCTTTTACTAGTAAATGCATTTTGAATAATTTCCGCTAATCTGTCTTTTAATTTCTGATGAGGGATCGTTGTGTAAAGAGTCGAAAAGTCAAGACTTGATGGAGTGAATTTTAGTAAAACTTTTTGATTTTAGATGTTCTAACAACTCTTTTGAATTTTTAAGGATCCACATTTGATTAATTCCACTTCTGGAATATACTGTTTCGCAATATCTATGAAGGCCAGATTTAATTTCTGATATTTTTTTGAGTAGCATCGATACAGATTTTGTGGAACACTTCGAGGAACCAGCGATAAAGCGTTGTTTGTACGGAGTTTTGTGCAATTTTGGAATGCAGTACAAATATGGAAGTTCTAAATTCAATTTATTTGAGTCAATACCAAACGCATTGAGGACAGATTTATATGATTCTTGGGTACTTCCGAAACCGAAAAGTTCGTGAGAGTGTAAGTAGGATTTCCTGGAGCTGAATTTAATCCTAATTCTTTCACTAGGCTGTCAAAGTAATATTTCTTACAAGTAAATGTATAACTATTAGATGCTTTATCTGCTGGTGTAATGATATAATTTTCTTGGAGGAAGGTAAGTTCTCTGACAACATCAGGATCTTTAAAAATAGATTCGAATCTGGTGTTTACAGAACCTTCTAATTTTTTTAATTTTTGATCTCAGCAGTACTGCAATAGATTTTATCCATTCCGAAAGAGTGTCGACTTGTACTTCCTCTCTTTATGCCCATCGTGTGGCACTATGTCATGCAGTGCATGCATATACTTATTCAACCATGTTCTTTGTGTCCAGTTAGCAGTAGTGATGATACACCAAGTTTTCTGATTGCATCCCTATATTTGCCATGCTGCTTTCTTGTTCTTAATTTTGTACTATTTCTTTACGATGGAGACCTCGACTCATACTGGACATTATTCCAAACTACGTGAGTTTTCACCTACATTGATGCTCAAGAAGTATCTTTAAGAAATATCGTTATAATTATTTAAAAGGTTGTCAGAAGTTCAAAGTTTTATTCACGCGGCTATCTACCCCAACTGGACCTAGATGAAACCTGCGCAGAACGGAAAAATATATCTTAGTGTATTGTAGGAAAACGCAAAACTTATATTTTGACACATTTTTACAAATACCATGTATTTGGAAATATAAACAGTACAGTATACAGGTTCGGTGCAGAGGTCGTTTCTTCATTAATCAATAAATAACTCAAGAATAAGTGGTTTGTTTTGATTTCTTGATAATAGAGGTGAGGATAATTATATGACTGACTCTTGTTTGTTGTTCAAACATTCAAAGTCGGTATTGCAATTTCGAATTTATCAAACAAGTAATATCCCATCCCTGTTCTATTGACCTGATTGTCATGTATGCTTTAAAAATCACGAGCTGTTTTTGTAGATAAGATTTCTATTTTGTGGGACATCGAGGTGTGTTCTACTTTCCAGACTAAAGGTCAAATATCGACAACAGATGCGTGATTCAATTGAAAACCCTCATAGCTATCAACAAACGGAATCCATGGGGAGGGGGGTCCTAACGCCAAGCAATATACATGTGGGACTCACGGGGAAACGTTTTTCTATATCAAACCTTTTTTTAACTAGCTGCATTGATAGACAAAATGAATACATCTCAATGATCGTAAAGGCTATTCGGAAAAAAAAAATTCTTTTTAAATCTATTTTGTATACGGTAAAGAATTGAGGCTCTTTCACATCCTCTTCGGACTTTGTCTTCATTGCATATTTTTGGGTAATATGTTATCATTATTTCCCATTTATACATTGCTTATAATGCATTTATTGTGTGTGTTATCTTATTTTAGTAAATAATGCATGCTTGAAAGAAAAAGATAATAAATCATTTTTTTAGAATTGATACTTTGAATGGGTCTCATCATGAGGAAACCTTGTACGCGAAAATAAGGTTCCATCCGAAAAAAATCGGTTCTGAAGAGAAAAACTAGATACGCTGCATTAAATGAAAAAGGTCCTATAAATTATAATGCTCCAGGAAGTTGTTTTAGTAGATTTTGTACATTTTACTCCAAAAATATCAGATGCTCTTATTTTATGTTGTGTTCATTGTGATCAGGAGAATGGTTTAGACCTACCTAGACTTATTCAAAAGATAAAGGCAAACGTTTTATTATACATAGGGGCAGGTTTGGTGTAGTGGCTAAGTGCTGTGTTTGTGGCACACGGGGTCCGGGTTCGAGTCGATGATTTCACCACTATGTTTCAGAGGTCGGTTAACTCCAACTTCCATTTTGCGTTAAAGCTGAAAAGATTGTTGAAAGCGACATATAACACCAATCACACACGAAGCAGATTATTAAAAAGTATGCGACCGCCTCAAACCATATTATATCTCAATGAATTGTAAAATTGTTAAAGTTAATCCTTCTAATTTGATTAAAAACAAGAATAATTTGAATTATTAAAATTAGACTTTCTTATAAACTGCAAATAAAAATGTAACAATAAGAGTGGAGGAAAGTATCCGCATAGCTGGTTGCTTCTAGCAACCGACCAAACCAATTTATGAAGATATAATATGCTTTCAACGGCCAATCAATTTTTTTTTTTTGTTTCATAAAAACTAAATTATTAGCAAATTAATAATCAGTATATTTTAAAACACAGACATTGCCTTGACATTTTGAACTGAGTACATCCGTAGCCACAAAATTATTTAGCTTCTCACATTTAGAAAACTTATACATATGATTTATATTATTAAAATTAAATCAAAGTTTACGTGATCTTTACAAAATGGGATACCGGCAACGTTTATCAAACATATTAAAGCGACCAACAATTTGTAAAAGCAACAATTCATTGTATACTAATATTTTTAAAATTCAACAACTCCATATTTAAATAAAATTGCTGAGTAACTAGTTTTAAAGCGACGAAGCCAATATGTCTCAATTGATATCACATACCAGTCGCTTTAAGGGCCTTATTTATACTTATCAGAAATCGTTGTCTGACTTATTGATTTACTTATTTATTTCCCTTATACATGTACTGCTCTGTCATTAAATTGAATTTAGCTCTTATTCTATGAACTAACTTGCTCTCCAACTATTTACACTTTGGATTTCCACAGTTCCGCCCTTGAGCATCACTAAAAAGACATAAGTTGTCGAAATAATGTGCACTTAAATTCTTCTCGTAAATATGCTTTGATAATTCTTACTTTTTTGTGATGGTAATACAATTACATTACGACTACGATTTTACTATTTACACTTAATGTGACTACGAGTAATACTAGGCGGCATACTACTAGGACATTCGGGGGGATTTACTAATAAGTAGGGCATGCTTTCTCTTCCAAGGCTCCGGCTCCCGACCCACTTATTGCCCTATCTTTTCCTTTTTTACCTGGTAAAAAATAATTTCCCCTAAACGTTTAGGCAGCAATACTTTTCCTTATCTGAACTTACTGATTGATGTAGTTTTGACCTATAATTCTTTTTTGTTTTTCGTGTCGATCACATAAGTGTTATCGTATTTTTTTACATTCTATTGCATTCTACATTCTATTTCGTTCGCTTACCTGTGGACCTTGCATATCCGTTGTCAGAAAGAAAGTTTTGAGGGATATATAGAACAATGGGCTTATGAGGGGTTCATAAATCATAAAGAGAGAAATTCAAATATGTTATATGTACAAAATAGTGGGTTTTACCACAATGTGATCAAATCTTCTTGTTTTGCCTGGGTCAAAGCCCCCAAGCTTATCTCTGACGTTTATTCGTTTTTTGACCTGCTTCAATGATAAGCGAAACACTAATATTTTTATGATGTATTTCATGTGATGTTTTTGTTTTGTGCGCTGAAGTTGATTTTACGGTAGAAGAATTTTTTCTTGATGGAGATCCTACTGGTAAGCAGATTTTATATCTTCAAATAGTTTTATTTAATTTTACCTCCAAATATGACTTTATAAAATTGTTTTCATTCATATGAACACGGAAGACTCGAACTAATAATTATTTAAAGAATGTGATGTCTAAAATCAAACTAAAACGTTATTATACAGATACGTCGAAACCATCCCCCCTTTCGGTTTTTAGGGGAGGGGGGGGGGTTCTTTTTTGTTTTGATTTTCATTTTATTACTCTTTACACCAATTAAATAAAATCTTCAGGTAGTAATACACACGTTCCACTCACATAAATGTTGAGAGAAAATCAGACTTCCATTTTTTTATGTTTCTACCTTGTAAATGTGTCTACCAAACAATTTGGTTAATAGTTAACTGATGACTGTTATATGCTGGTAATACAACACAGAGTAAAGCATACATCGATGCTTGGGAATATAGATTTCCCTCCGACAAAGTATAAAAAAGGGAAAGATAAAAACATCCGAATAACACCCCCCCCCGCCCATTTTCAAAAATAAAAAAAAAAACCAAAAAACTAAAAACAGAAAAAAAAGAACAGTAAAAACAAATAAAAAAAAATTAGTAACATTACAAAAAATACTGACTTAGGCAGGGCAACTGACTAATTTTACAGTAATCAATAAATTGGTGGGTTAACTGTTTTACTGGCCTTCCTTTCCACTCAACAATTGTAGCAGTATAATCAAAAGACAAACATTTAAAATTATATAAATAATTCTTCGTGTAAAGAGCAAAGCTAAATATATTTCTCGAGTTCAGAACACATAAAAATACAAACACGCATGATAATGCAGATTAAGACCAATATACCAAAAATGTATTTGATATTAACATAAGTAAACCGAGCTCTGTCTATCGGAAAGCGAGCCCAGATCCTTGATCTGTAGGAGTCTCGAAAAACAGTCATAGGGGACCATGTCAAAAATATGTATTTGTATAAATCTGTGGCTTATGATGACGTCACTGGATATTCTTGATTTTAAACTTAATCCTTAATAACATCTTGAGTAACTGTACATGGAGGATTATTGAATACATTTTATCTCTTTTAAATGAGTGTTCCTAGATGGTGGTGAGTAGGAGGGTAGACCAGTAAATTGCTAAACCACACAAACTGAATGGAAACTGTAACTTCATTTGGCAATCAGAAATCTGTACAAGAACTGCATTACTATCGAATAGTGTCTATTCTCATGTTGCTTTATGGTCAAGATGCATTTTAACATCTAAACTGTATGAGCAGGTTAAATTGATATACTCTCATTAGTTTTTCCAAAAGGTGAACAAATTCCTAAACAAATGGTCGCTTATAAAATTGGGCGAGGGTTGCATTATAATCTACTAGTTTAAAATCTAAAATAAGAAATATCGAACATCATTTGAAGTATCAAGGCAGCAATGAGTCGATCTTTACTTGAATACCGGGTACAACTATATGTTATGATAAATTAAAAAATTTGATGGGACGCTCTATACATCAGAGGCAACAAGAGTAGACAAGGTAACTATTTTCAGAGAAAATTGTACATTAAAGTAAGGATCACTCGCTGTAATGTCTCAATACTTAAACGGCTCAACCCCCCCCCCCCCCGCCCACTTTCAACGAAGTCATGCAAATGCGGCTAGTAAAACACACAAAATGCATTGATATTAATCTTTTTCATTGAAACGAAAATACATACAAAGACATATAATACATAATGGTTGCATAATAAACTGAGAGAGAAAGAGAAGTTATATGTGACAATGTATGTATAAATGAGGACTTATTTCATAAGGAGCACGTTTAACTTCAGTGACAATATAAATTAAAATTCAAGGCTTCTGCCACAAAAATAAGTTCCTAAATTCTGTCATTTCCTACAGATACCGAAAAATAAATAATGGACTAAAATAAAGCAACATTCCGGTCGGTGATTCTGCGCCCCACAGTGACGGGGCTTCTAGTAGATTCCAACTTTTAAAAGAACGAGGTGGGAGAGAGAGAAAAAAAACTGGTATATAGTTAGTTTGGGTTTTTTTTTCTGTCCTGCGCTTCACGATTGGTCGATCCCGATCGAACATGGCAGCATGCCAATGCGGAAAACACCAAGTATTACTATTTCCCGGTTCATCTGAACTACTGTAGATATCAGAATAGAAATTCCAGAAAACAGTGTAAGGTAAATTTTATCTATTGATACCCTTTGTGATGCAATTGCTGTTCATTCTCGTATATTCATAAAATATTACATCAACCCTTATTATCATCAACACGCTTATAAGAGCTTGGAATTGGGAATATTTCTTGAGTTAGGTGTTTATTCGTTTTGCGATCTGCATTCTGCAATAACAAAAATAATAGATAATAATATAAATGAGGAGGAGAATAGGGTAATTTGAAGCTCGGTTTCAAAATAGATGTTTGTAGTCTCCATTTGAAATTTAATTCAAGGTATATGAAATGTACACATTTCCCTTAGGCAATAAAATCAAAATCAATATTTTGCTTGTGTTGAAAACAACCTCGTAATTTTAGAAGTACGTCAAGCTATAGATAAACACACGGTATATTTCATTTTCAGTCAAACTCTGAGAATTAAATATGGTCATAGTATCATTATCTGGCAGGCAGATATTAAAAATTCAAATGTGGCAATTAACGGTATAGCTTTTGTAGACTTGTGCATGAAAAGGTTATACGAGAGGAGATTAAAGTGTGAAAGGGAGTTGAACTGAAGAGAAAATTCACTAGTAAAGTGACCGTAGTATTATTGTCTGGAAGATAACTGTAGATTGTATCACAATTTAGTCACAATGTTCTTATACATTAAAAACTGAAGTGTGTCCATTAAAGGTGAATGAAAAGGTCATATAAGAGTGGATTAAAGTGTGAAAGGAAGCTGAAATAAGGAGAAAATTAATTATCTGAATTTTATCAGTATGTAAACAGTGTACAAGTAGAAAGTTATACGTCGGATGTACAGTTTAAAGTGTTGCGACGTAAATAAACTCTCAATTGACTTTATAGAGGAATGAAAATTGTTAAGTTACAAAAACCAGAGTAGGAAGCTGTGTTAGACAATGACATTAATATTAATATCAAAAGACAGGAACAACTTGTTAAAAACTAGTTGGAGACTTACATGTACGCTATCAACAGTATTTGTTTGTGGTTCATGATATTTCATACGCTGGCCATCACAACCGTAAATAGTAAGTTAATTTTTTTCTTCGGATCTGCTTTCGAGAGCGTGGCCTGTTTTGTTCGATTATCGGGTTTAATTTTATTTTACAGCAAATTGTCATCTTACCTGGGAAAATGTACTATAAAAATCCAAGGTCGTCACGTATATCATAAATGCTTATGTAAAGTGTTGCCCATAATTTAAAGGGTTATGTTCAAAACATTGTTTTCTCATTCAATATAATAATTCTTCTTTTAACTGGGGCTCAAGTGAATAGATGTCGCTAATTCGTGTTTCAAACTCAGGGTTATCAAATATCAATATATCATCTAAATGTATCATTAAACATATAAGTAAGTCCGATATATTTTGGACGTCAAACATAAAATTCTTCTGAAATAATAAACACAGGTCTGCTATAAAGAGAACGCAGTTCATTGGAATCCCAATAAGTTGCTTTAAATTGTCGTTATATTGCAATTGAATATTCTTCTATAGAAAGATCGTGGCCTCACATAATTCGATGCATATGAAATGTTTGAAGGAGGCTTGTTATTACCATATTTTTTTTAAATCCTTAGATTTCTGAAGTACAGAGTAAACAAAAGGAAATGAATATGCATCCTGACTAGAATTACAAGTATACAAAGCTTGAAATAACACTAACTGCTCCCTTCCACTTTCCTTTTCTAACTGGAAAACAATTCCTCATCCCTATTTATTACGGTATAAATATGGCTATTGCAACATAAAGAGCATTAAACGATACTGATTAAAATACCAGTACAGTATAATTATTTATGGTATCTTTTGTTCTATACATATATACATATCTTATAAGTATTTTCCTTAGTGGGCAATATTTGCATTAATTTGATAAAGCTTCTTTTTTATGAATTCTCTTATTTCAAATTTATTTTCAATATTTACCTCCTGTATAACCCATTCCTTAATTGCAGTTATTATTTTGGTAGAAAAGATAGCCAGAAGCCATACAAGAAACATTTGAATTAGATAGTGTATGAATATATGTAATTTGTGCGAGACATACAAGCCACTGCAACTTGTGTATGTGTTGTCCCGACCTTATGTGTAAAGTAACACCTGTCCGATTAGGCAGTGTACTTGTCCTTTGATTGTGCTGCTTTTACGGTAAGTATGAAGGTGTGCGCCCGTAAACCGGTTAACCACACCGATTGAGATACGTTTGTTACTTTAATTGACCGGCGTTATAAACGCAGCACAATCGGATATTTTTGTAATGTGTTTCCGTGTATATTCGATTATCATGTATTTTTGTTCTTGGTGATTTTTGTCATACAGCTTTGTCAGATGTTGATTAGGTTTATACAAATCCATACATAGTAGAACCTGACACCCCTTATATCAAAATTTAGATTTTGTATTTCTATACCTCTTTGTCAGACTAGTCACGATACAAGTTAGCATATAATGTGACTGTTTAAAATAGTCACTGTTATAGTTGGATATCATGCCCCGGTATAGTATGAGAGTGTATCGAATGAGGGAAAGAGAGAAATAGTTATACGAAAAATAGCACATAACGACACATGTCAAACACATTTCGACGAAACAGAAGGTAAGCTCAGAAATGTTTCCTATCGAAAATTTGTTTCTCAACATCCCATGGATTTCTGCAATATTTATTGAGGAATGTACGCCAAGATAAAATAATAATGACTCGTAATAATATTATTATGACAATAATAACAAAAACATTTTTCAACAAAAATATTTATAAAATTAAGAAATCCACTTTTTTTTACCTCACCTGGGACAAAGGCTCAAGTGAGCTATAGTCATAGCGCGCCGTCGTAAACTTTTCACATTTTCGACTTCTTCTCAAGACCACTAAAAAGATTTCTATGAAACTTGCTAAGAATAAAGTATTCACGGTCCCCTACAAGAGTTGTTTTTGCCCCAATCTGTCAAAGACCCCATCTCAGGCAAAAGTAGGTCACAGAGGTATCCTCCTTTGACAAACTTCTTCCACAGACCGGGTGTATACAGAGACAAAACGATTGCATAGGAATACTCTAGAGGGCTCTTTGAAGAAGTGTTGTTATTTTTAGTTCTGTTCCGAAACCAAGTTTCTGACGTGTGGTTTTTTTTTTTTTTTTTTTTTTTTGACATTTTTTGGACTTAGTAATTTCAATGCAGAAAAGTGGACTGTTTTATCATAATAATGGTACGAAAATTATTGTGAATGAACTTTGTCAATATCTCATTTTTTTAATGAATTTTTTAAAGACTTCCAAAAAAAAAGGGGGGGGGGGTTGGAGTGTTGGCTATTTTTCATATTTTAGCTTTTTCTGAAAAACAGTTGGAAGGATTTTAATAAAACTTGGTAGAAATAAATGACTTATGACCCCCTTCAAATTTTTGTCATTTTCGACCAGACAATGCCGAAAAGTTTCAAATTTCCTGGTTAAGTACTAATGATGATTTCTTATGGACTATTTTTATCACACTTATGATAATGAATGTTATTTTGAAAGAGTTTCGTCAATATCTCTTTTTTTTTTTTAATTTTCTATGAATTCTATAAGACTTCCAAATTAGGGTGCACATGGACAATTCTTCACATTTTTAACTTCTACTGTTATACAGCATGAAGGATTTTGATGAAATATGGTATACATGAAATGCTATACGCCCTAAATCAATTTGTACATTTCATCCAAATTGGTCAACAGGTGGTGCAAATATTGCTAAAAATAGATCTTACAATGGGAAATATACCATTTGGTAATTTAAATATGAAGAGCGGCGGTTCAAATCCAGCTGTAGTGATTTTTTTTTTTTCATTTCATTACACATCTACATATTTTTTAGATGTTTTACAACACTCAACATATGAAAGCAGGCCATTTTGAGTTGGGATCTGGACAATATTTAAAATAATTGTTGTTCATGACACAGAGTAGAAATCAGTCTAACGAAAAGGCTCCACTTAACGAAAATTACTAACTTGTTGCCCTGAATTTCATCTTGCAGAGATAAAGCAAATGCTTAATTTCAAAACCATCCGAACGGAAGTGCAAAAAAGTGTTGCTGTTTTTCATTCTGGTCTGAAATAAAATTTGACATATGTTCAAAAGTATTCGACATAAAAACTTTGTGACCTATCAACATGTTCCTCGGAATGTATAGTTTTGAAATAATTAAATCATCCAATTTTCTTTTTAACAAATAATGAATAAGCAAGATATTTTCAATGTAAAAACATAAACGTAAAGACGAATTACAATAATTGTTTTTGACGTATTTCCGTCAATGCATTCGTAAAGCAGACTGTATTTTGCAAAATAGTAGCACAAAACGATGTACGTTGCAGGTTGTAAATGAGATTTGGACATGAAATACAGCATGTAGTTAATGATTGGAGAACATATGTCCTAGACAATATTTCTTAATTACTGAAATAACGTTCATGGAGATCAAAAGAATATGAAATGCTTTAAACTAAAGTTACTCATCCATTGACACATCGTTTCATTTTCTGTTGGCTAAGGCTTGAGGTGAACAGAATCTTAAATTAATTATGATGTAAATATATATGTATATTAGAAATTCATCTCGATTATAAGAAATTTTCAAGAAGTAAACACATCGCTCCACATATTTTTTGAAACAATAAGGCAGAATTGCCGTATTTTATGGTTTTAGGATAATGATGTATTCATCTAAAGTGTCCATAGGGATTATAAACATAACAAAATAAGCAGGAAATGCATATGTAATAGATGTCAAACAGACGTTATATATACCAATCGTTTGATTTGGCCTCTCGTTCCTGTTAAAGTGGATGGCCAACATTCACCTCTTGTTACTGGTGGCGGATCCAGGATTTCTGAAAGGGAGGGTCTCCATATGTAAAAGTCACGTGTTAACCAAACTACTCAGCCAAGTCTTGAGGGGGGCTCTAAATCCGCTACTGTTTACCGTCTTAAACTGCACGTCTAAAAGTTTTGGAACCACTATTTGAAATTAATTGGTTTCGCCTTTGATTTCAAAGGATCCGTGGATAACCTCCAAAGCGCATTCGTTTAAATGCTAGTCTCTGCCCTCAGTTTCAGAATAAACATTGATTGTTTATTGATTACGTTCAGCTTGGTGTCCCCTGATGCTCTTCTTTGATGAGTCAGACCAGAGCACACCAAATGACCCCATACTTCATTTAAAATACAATGACAGTCTTTGTTTAACTTCCTCGGTAAACAGAAGTAGAATACAACATGTGCAAGATTAAAATTACCCTAACTAGCACAAACAATCAAGACATCCACATATAACATTAGGATGATGAGACACCCATTCAAAATTTTCATACATAATCTCATTCCCCTAGGAGATTGCAACACCATTGAAAAAACATAATAAACCCAAAATAAAACAAAACAAAAAACAGGATGCCAAGGCATGTGTAACCTATTTAACAGGAACAAAAATAGTTAAATTGAAAGTTTATGTGTGATTGTACCCTATGAAAGAATTGCCGATGGTTTGCTGTTGCTATTTAAAAAAGTGTAAATTAATCAATATTTAAAGTAAACTCAAGGAGGATCAAATGCGATATCCAATATCATAACGTCCTGAAAATTTTGAGAAAAATTATATTGCCATGGACATTCTTTAATAAAGCAAATAAATAATTTTGTAAAATGCATATAACGGAGATCTCAAAAGGTAAGGGAAATCTAGGGTATAGAGTCAGATATATACTCAAAATATGTATATCTCTTACAGATATCTAAAGTACATATGTAGCATGTAGAAAATAAAAGGTTTATATCTGTAGTGCTGCTGACAGTATACAGGGGTTGATTCAAATAGTGCTTATATTGTTGCAAATAAGTAAAAAAACGAAGGAGTACCGAAAGGTAAACCTACAGGCGTTTGACCTTTATAGCGGTGATCATAATACTACATTTTAGTTTTATGACTAAACGTTCTAAAAGAAAGCGAGCGATAATGCGTTTCTGTAGCAATATTATTGATTAGTATGGTTAGGGGTGCTTCACAACAGTTAGCCTCGGCATCAACTTTAGTTGAGGGAATGTTTATTTCGATCAAAATATGTTAGTACAAGTCATTTTCTACGATAGCAACTGAACTTCTCCTTAATGGAATTATGTATCCAAAGCTTAACGTTTCCTTGAATAATTTTTTTCCGGCATTTATATTCCTGGTATAACATTTACATCTGTGAACTGCTTCTGTTGTGTAAGTATGAATGCCCATGCAATGCATAAGATAGACGCCGTCACCATATACACCATATCCCTGGAGTGACTAAATGTTTTAGTGCAAAGCATTTTCTACGATAACAACTGAACCTCTCCTTAATGGGATTATGTATCCAAAGCTTAACGTTTACTTGAATAATTTATTCTTTTTTTTCGGCATTTATATTCCTGGTATAACATTTACATCATTGGTGAACTGCTTCTGTTGTGCAAGTATGAATGTCCATGCAATGCATCAGATAGACGCCGTCACCATATCCCTGGAGTGACGTAAACAACAAAATCAATCAACCATTTTATAACATTTTTTCTGAACTTTATTCGTATGTCTAGTCTCAATTG
This sequence comes from Pteria penguin, assembly GCA_035048485.1. NCBI lineage: Eukaryota > Metazoa > Mollusca > Bivalvia > Pterioida > Pteriidae > Pteria > Pteria penguin. The sequence goes on along the minus strand of CM068589.1, from coordinate 34,457,673 downwards.
TTTACGTTATGTAAGTGTAATGTAATTCGAAATACGAACTGTCAAACATTTCTTGTTATCACTAGGTTGGAACCGCTGTTGGTGGACCGTTAGTACTCGAGGATGTGATTGGCCCAGTTTCGGTACCTCTGTACTAACCCGAAATATATACTTTAAAATTACTGAGAAAATTTTCCTAAATTATTCAAATACTACAGAGTACACATGCATTGTGTCTTAAAATGCTTTCTTTGGCTTTTACGTTTAGAAACATTAGGTAATGTGTTTCCTCTTCAACTATTTATACTATCGATTTCCAAAGTGTAGGCTTTAGAAATCACTGAAGAGACATATGTTGTCGAAATGCCGCAATCTAATTAATAACAACCTTTTAAATTGAGTAACAAGTGTAGTTCTATATGATTCCGTAAATTGTACATGGTTTGGTACTTTGTTTCCTATACCGGTGATCCACGCCTATTGAGTGATGATATCTCATTCATTTTTGTATTAAAACTGCATAATTTGGAATAATCCCCACCCCATTCAACATTGGTGCAACAAGTGGTGAGTCAATATTTAGGAATGTTCTCTTCAATTTCATTATTTCAAAACGATGATGATCGTATAAATTGAACCGACAAATTTGTGTATAAAGTTTCGCATATCAATTATTCAAATGAAGGTCTCAGGGAAAAATTGTGTACACTAACTGAACTGAGTTGCCTTCTTATTGTTGTTGTTGTTGTTGTCGTTGTTGTTTTTGTTGTTGTTATTATTATTATATATCATTTTCCTTTAATGTGTATTGCCGTGCGTATTCGCGTTTGCGCTGTATGTTTCTAGGTTGCTGACAACAGACAAGTGTTATTTTTATGCTAATTAAAGCCCTTAAATTATCAAACTTACTAAACAAGAGGAATCATATTTCACCTTGAGACTTACATCTGATGTAATAGATCAGAAATAGTTCCAGATTTTAGAGGATCAAATTCAAATAGCAACGGCGATCATACAGTATTGACAATATTGGAAAACATTAAACTAAATTAAATGGCGTCGTTTTCAAATCGACATGTAAATCTCTGTTTTTATTCAAAACCTCTAGTTTTGAGCACAATTATCGTTTTAATCTTCTCCCCTTTCATTGCATTTTGATAATGAACTCTAGTTGAACACACCATGCAATTTCCATCCTATTTCTACCTTTGAAACAGCGACTGCGATCAATACCTCCACTTACCTGTAACCTTACAAATAACGCCCGTCATAAATGTACTTCGACAGAAGTGAAAAGGTGAAAATTAATGCGCGCATTGTGTATTGTGCTTGTTTACTCATTGAAATAAGAAAAGTGAAACAGAAAATTGTTTCTACATGAACTCATAAATCTGGCAATTCGTGTAGTTTTGCTTTCTTCCACCTCTTCATATAATTTCCTTCATTTAATTTAAAGGTGTAGAGGATTTTGTTTTCACATAAAACCCATTTGTCCTATATTCTATAGCGCATGTGTAATGCATAAATGTGGCAAAGGTTTGGCTGTCCCGGACATTCATATAATAGATTGGAAATATTGCACCCGGAAGAGGTAAGAAATTCTTACACAGAGTAAAATCCTTAACAAACATATACTTAAATAAATTTTTTTGTGTATTTGTATCGTTACCTGTATAATTACTTTAAATCCAAATACATTTTCCATCGAATGATAAAGAATATAGAAATATATTTAAATATTCATTCATTGTGTATTTCCATTTTTTGGTTTTTTTTTTTTTCAAATTCCTCGACCACGTCCTTGTTATTATTGTCACTAATAAAACATGGTTCGCCATTGTAAATAAGAGAGTAAAATTGGACTCGCTTTCGTCACAAAATAATTATCATCATCATCATCATCAAGTATATTTGAAAGATTTAATATTCAGACTGATTTCTCTGAGAAATATTCATAACAACGCATTGAACTGGCAGCAACAACATTTGAAACGTGCAAATACGGATAATAAGAAATCTGAATTATATAAATTTTAACTTACGGCAAAGGAAAAGGAATGTAAAAATATATTGGGGCAAAACGGTATTAGATTACGTGGTAGTACAGTGCCATTCACTGACTTCTGATTTAAATTTTAAATGTGTATTTCTTACTTATTTTGAAGACGTAAGAAACCGACTTACAGTTGACTAACTGTGCACAGTACAAACGCGTGTAGTTATAGCAGATGCATCTGTCAAATTAAAACTGTTCAAAAATATTCATTTTGTAACACATGCATGCGCACACGTGCGGGAACATGCAATCATATGAATTATATAGAAAAAGTGTCATCAAATAATAGATCACAATTTTACAAACTGCCAATAAATGCATATGTAAGCCAACATATATGGTTAAGTGGATTTTAGAAAAGAAATTAAAACCATTGTTTACCATTTTGAAAAACATATGTTTTGGACTTACTTGTATATACTGTGAAAATCTTACGAGAAGTTTAAGAGTACAATGGATCTAAAATTCTCGGCATTAGCCAGCCGATATATTTATAAGAAAAATGTGTTAATAAGCTTGATATCAGGTGTCCTGTGTTTCAACGATAACCTTCCTAGGCAGTTTGAAATATTTTGCTGGACTTCATTTTCATTTGACGAAATGCTCCGTATATTCCCACATACGGGACTTAGAGGGAGAATGTTGCCGATATATATGAGATTAACTGATATATAGTAAGTTCAATAACCTGTGAAGATATTTCTCGCGGCTATGCAGGAAAGTGCGATTGTGATTCACAATCCGCGTTGCGCTACAGTTGTCTATGGAAAGGATTCGAAGCTCCCCACACTGACATATACAGAGGGAAAGGGGAAATATTGAAGCTGGGAATTCGTTTCAAAGAAAAAAGAGGAGTTACTGGCTCAGTTATGTGGCAGAAGTCACCATGGAGCTATACAATACATGAATATAAATAATATACTAGAACATGTAACACATTACAAAAATATTTGATTGTAGTGCAATTACGATACCGACTTAGGACGGTCATTTAATTTGACAAAAGCCAAACAAATGGTGTGGTTAACCGGTTTACGGGCCCACCTTCCCACTCACCGTAACAGCAGAACAATCAAAGGACGTACATTTAAAAATGATCATTCAAAACATGATCATACACAAAATACATTATTGGCAACTTCATCTCCCATTGTAATAAATGGGAGTTGAAATGAAAAAATAGATTAGCATATCGTGTTCTTTGATACAGCGGTTCGAAAACGATTAATCAATGATTGTAAATTTGAAAAAAAAGTATCCAAAGTGTTCAGCTTTTATTTGAAACCAAATGTAGCTTCCACTGCAATGCCTTTCTTTTCAATCCCATTCAAGTAATCCTTTGTGTTAAATCAGGTCAACACATTTTTACAAGTAAAGAACCCTTTGTCAACTAAATCATATTCTGCACTAAGTTTTCTCTATTGAATTTTCTTCTTCCTGCATATTAATGGAGCGTTGACTTAACCGTATGTAGCCAACTCGCAATGTGCAAGATTAGTGTTCGTGTCAATGTCTGATTTTATGTGTGTATTTTACTTTCAAATGTGAATGGAATAACTCAGGTGTAACAACTGTTTCACCCTCTTTGCTCTACGCCTTAAATAAAAATAGTGATACTTTGTACGATTTTCTTCAGATACCGTCTCCTTGATATCGGTTGTATTAAGGCTGTCCTGTATTTGCAATCTGTTTATTTAATTTCATCTACATGTATTTATTTATTTAACTATTTATTTATTTATTTATTTATTTATTTATGATTGATTTAGTATGAAGTAAATGACAGACGATTGACTGACATATATATAAGTTGTGCAGCGCATATTATATATTCTGCGCATTTTACATATTGTTCATACAGTTTTATGAATATGGTTAAACGTAGGTATATTAATATCATTAGAGTATCTGTGCACTTTGCTACAGGACGATTTATCTGCAAAGTATTTAATTATGCAAAATTTTATGGTAGAACCATCGCAACTGCATGTCAGAAAACCTATTTACATATGCATTTCAACGGAACATCTTTAACGTTTAAATCAATTAAATTAAATACCACACTATCTGGACAAATAACTTATTACGCGTATGCACGTTATCAGAATAGTTTTAAAACTGACCCTTACTTCTTGATACAGATCATTTGGGATTTCACAAATAAGACTTAATCAATTAAACCGATTCCATTAGCGATATAGTAAGACAGGCAAAATTATATCGGGCAGTAATCAATATATAATACATCTATAATACAAGACACAGTCGGGCATTTTGGACCCCTGGCGGAACTGGAGGTGGGGGCAGGCGCTCTATAAGAGTAAGCATCCCCTGATAACAAAATACACCCACCGTAATGCTCTGGTAGATGCAAATTAGTATAACTCGTAGTTATAACTAGTATTAAGCGATAACAATGTAACCTTAGACACCACTGGTAAAATGTCATTCGGGTCCACCGTGTACTATTTTACAGAAATACAAAAGTTGTCTGCCGAATATCTAAGAATCTTTCCAAGAATCTATGACATTTTAATGAGTGAACTAGAGTCGGAACAACAGTTTACGACAGTAATTACCCCTTGAAGAATAGTTACATTCATTTATGTATTCTGAACTAACAAGTTCAAGATCATTTGATAGGTCATTTTGCAATTATATTAAAATTTAATTAGGTGGAAAATAACAAACTACAATAAAAGTGTTTTTGCCGTTATCAACATTTAAATATAGCCAAATAATATAATCATGTACCTTTATATATATCCCAATAAATTATATATAAAACAGCTCTTATGCGTCTTTCCTCGATATACTCCTGCCAATATGTGATAGTGATTCCCTATTTCAAGATAAGTATTTCAAATATTTTCAGTAATGACAACATACCGTTCTCTACTCCTTATGACATTTCCATTTCACAATTCAAATTTTGTGTCAGAGCATATTCTAAATACAAGGATATCCACAGGTCAGTTACAAAATTTAATGGATCATTTAACTATCAAGATATTTCGTTGCCCATTGCATTTACAATTCTTTGTGTGTCTTGATTGTGCGGTAAACCGTTCAAAATCTTATATTTTATTATTTAATAAATCTACTTTATTTAACGCCCCCCCCCCCTTCTCCCCCCCCCCCAAAAAAAAACAAAAAACAAAATGCTTTATCACGTGAAGCACGTTCTTGTGACTTCTAAATTTCGCTCTCAGCTCGTGTAACTAACTCTTCATTGTTTTCTATCGAAAATGTCGAGTTATTTTATCCTAAATTGTGTTCACTTTAATGTTCGTCTCCTCTAATTTTACATAAATTTTGCCTAATCATGCACAGGTTACGATTTCATAAAGTGAGATATAGAGGCAAACAATACATAAGGATTAAATTACCTTTCTAAAACCCTAAGTCTTTGAGCAGTGTTAAACACATCTTCACGTTTGGAAATGAATGCCCAGAGTCCCTTTTTTTTATAAACCGTGCCCCTGATACGTCTTGGAAAGGCAAGTGGCAAGTCTAGTAAAGGTAACGGCCATGCTTGGTGGTCAGAGTACTAAGTTCTCTTTCTCTATGTCCCTATCCACTTAAAGGTGACAAAAATCGTCAACGTGGTATCCTTTTACTGGACTACCTAAGAGGTCATACTGAATGCGTGAATTAAGGAGTTTGATAAAAATTGCAACAGTTCATCGTGGACCTGTCTTAGTATGGTGGAGAAACTAATAACGGAAAAGGGGCAGAATTTTTAATTTGTTCATTCATTTTTATTTGGAAATTAGAAGCGTGTATTGATTCACTACATATGTATCTGCCTTCGCATTGTGACGTAAAACATATTGATGGCATCCTTAATATGTGAAAAAGAATTGAAATGAACACTGTGATTTTCTGTTAAAAATACTCATTCAAACGGAGCAACATTGGGTTTCTTTCCGGAAGGTTTATTCTTTTGTGTAGAAGCCTTGATGGGAATACATGTAACTTTTTTATGTGGTATGTATACTGCAATTCAATATAATTGTAATGGGTGATATCCATTTTGATGTGTAACATAGAAGTAAATTAAATGTATCACTGAACATTGTTTCAATATGGGCAGCAATGTAAAAGTAAATAAAGTTGATTTGTTATTGACAACAGTGTATGAATGTGAACAATGTAGACAGTGAACAAACCAATCCCGTCACCCAGCAATCGACCAGGTAAATGTACCAAATAACGCGTACGTCAGACCCTGTAAAGTGACCTTTTCACCTGACAATAATATAAGCTTTAGGCTAAATGTATTTTTACATATTGACAACCTTTATGTTTTACCTGAAACATGGTATAGTGTAAAAAAAAAAGCATTCAATCACCGGGTGGTTTAGCATATTGGTAAATATTAAACTAAACTTTTATCCCAAATTTGAAATTTTACTGGGTTATAACATTGTATATCAGCATAGTCATGTCTCATCTCCCCTCATTTTTATGCCCCCGGTTTACCGACAGGGGACATATAGCTTTTGGGTCACTTTTTGTCTGTCTGTACGTCATTCCGTCTGTAAATCCGTACAGCTTTCCATTAAAGGGGTATATAACATTGTAATTATAGAAGATAGGACTTTTATATTTCAGATATGTATTCCTTGTGACAAGAACTTTCATTGTAAACATGACTTTTGACCCGGTGACCTTGACTTGGAGTTGACCTACTTTTTTAAAATTAACCTGGGCTATAAAGTTTGATTCCTAAGTGATGGGGCTTTCATGTTTCACACGTGTATTCTTTGATGCAAGTCCTACCATCTGAAATCATGACTTTTGACCTCGTGACCTTGATCTTGGAGTTTGACCTACTCGAAAAAAAGATGTTTTTGTTAAATACTGATGCCCTCGGCTAGTAGAAATTGGAAACCTGTATTTCTCGTGGCATAACATTTCATTTGGTATCATGACTTTTGACCCCGTGACCTTGGAATTGGAGTTTGACGTACTTTTTAAAAAAGCTTAACTTGGACTTCTCAGAACAAATGCATATCTTCATCTAGACGCAGTCTATGAACAAATTTTCTGTCAAATAACTTGCTGCTGCCGGGTTATTTGTCCAACAGGACAATTCTAGTTCAAATTACACCAAATTCATTGATCTGGTGACCTTAAGTAACCTTTGACCGACATTTGAAAAAATTAACATTTGTTATAACGTTTACGATTCATTGAAACACCAATAAAAGATAACTCTTCTAAAACACAAATGGAGTTATCTTTTCTTTGCATATCATATAAACGTTTCATTTTCAAACGTAATATTGACTTAGATTGAAAACCAGAATATAAACTAATGCACAGATTAAAAAGGAGATTTGCAAAAACAGTCCGATAAACAGACATAATTATATGAAAAAAAGTAATCCAAATGATAAAAATGTAGCTGTAACTGTAGATCATACATATAACTGCGACCCGTTCTGACCCGTTTCCGATTCCGGATTTTGCCAACGTAAACAATAAAAAGAAAATAGGAAATATATTTTACAATACATCAGAAAGTAGCATAAGTTTTACAGCGCGGTGGAATTAATTGTATGTTATGGATTATATCATACGAGAAAGCGGAGGAAGCGGGTTCAAATACCTGATTGGTGGATGGGTACAAAATGTTTTCTCTTTCTAATTTCATCATAGCATATTTTCTTCACTGTAATAAAATTAAGTAAGTAACTAGATACAATCAGTCAATATCCACAAATTTTCAGTCACTTGGCCTTTATCGAGTGTAAATAAAAAGGAAACAAAATCTATAAGTGAAATCTTTATATATATCAGCCCAGTGCAGACTGTGTATGTATTGTGATGGTGGTGGTTAGATGAAGGGATGTTGGTTGGTTATAACAAAATGTTGTTGTGTTACATGCATACAGATATTTTTCATTTACATTTTTAGGATGTTAGCGTTAAATGAAAACTTGAGACAACAAAATCCTTGAATTGTTATTTTCAAAAAAAATATTCCCTTGTCATTGATTATATCATATGAGCAAGCGGAGTAAACAGGTTCAAATACCTTATTGGTGGATGGGTACAAGATGTTTTCTTTTTCTAATATCATCATAGTAAATTTTCTTCACTGCAATGAAAGTAAGTAGGTGACTAGAATCAATCAATCAATGTCCACAAATTTTCAGTCACTTGGCCTTTATCAAGTGTATATAAAAAGGAAAGAAGATCTCTAAGTGAAATCTTTATATATATATATATATATATATATATATATATATATATATATATATATATATATATATATATATATATATATATATATATCAGCTGGTTAAACCACCCCAAATGAAGACTGTGTGTGTATTGAGATGGTAGTGGTGGGGCGGAGGGGGTGTTGCTTGGTTATAAAAAAAATTCTGGTGCTAAATGCATGCAGATATTTTTTTATTTTCATTTTCAGCTAGCCAAGTAAATCTTGATGTTAGCATTAAAAGAAAACTTGAGACATCAAAATCCTAGAATTGTTATTTTCAAAAGAAATACTCCTTTGTTATGGATTATATATATGTATATTAAATGAGCAAGCGGAGGAAGCGGGTTCAAATACCTTATTGGTGGATGGGTACAAAATGTTTTCTTTTTCTAATTTCATCATAGTACATTTTCTTCACTGTAATTAAAGTAAGTAAGTAACTAGAATCAATCAATCAATGTCCGCATATTTGTCACTTGGCCTTTATCAAGTGTAAATAAAAAGGAAACAAAATCTATAAGTGAAATCTTTATATACATCAGCTGGTTAAATCAGCCCAGTGCAGACTGTGTGTGTAATATGATGGTGGTGGTTGGATGAAAGGGTGTTGGTTGGTTATAACAAAATTTTGTTGTTCTACATGCATACAGATATCTTTTATTTTCATTTTCAGCTATCCAAATAAATCTTGAGGTTAGCATTAAATGAAAACTTGAGACATCAAAACACTTGACTTGTTATTTTCAATGAAATTACTTCATTTTGTATAAAAATGGTTTTTTTTTCCAACAATATGCAGATAGTAATCTATAATATTATGCATCTGCACATAATATATGTTTTACAAATCTTAATTTGTTGTATATGAAGATTTCTGTAGGAAAATCAGATTAGGTATAGGTACACCTTTCCCTTTTTAATTTGTGTTAAAGATAATAAATGCTTAGAAAAGAATATAAAATTCATCAATTTGTCATATTTTAAAAATGCACAAAATTTCTTTTTTAATATCCCCAAGTGTTATTTTGAAACCAAATTAAACCCCCCTAGTAAATATATCATCAGTCATATTTTCCAAATCAGTAATATGTCTGATATATGTCTTATTTTTATGAATAATATATATGTGTTTGCATTAAAAATGAATTTTGTTTCAAGATGTAGTCTTCTTTTTTTTAACATTAAATTTCTTATAAATGAATTAATGATTAGGAATGTAAGAGTCTATATAGGGTGGTATGTATTGAAAACCCGTTTGTTTTCAAAATTCAGACGGTGAAATTCAATTTCTTCTTCATACATCAACTAATTGAATGTTAAGAAAGCTTATATACTTTTGATGTTTAGTTAAAATTCAGGCCATTTTTCATATGGTGTTTCAATGAACCCTTAATTCGCCAGAGGTAGGTCTTTTATAATTCGCATGCGTCTTCCTTGCGACAAGACCTTTCCGTCACTACAATAACTTCTGACCTCGTGACCTTTGACCTATCCTCAAAAACTGTAACATTTGTTAACATTTGAATCGTAAGAGATAGGGCTTTTATATTCACATACGTATTCCCTTGGGATGGAGTGCAATCAGGATATAGGACATTGAAAAAATTCCCTTGTTTGGCATTTGTTGCAACCAATAGCATTCCAGTTTCATTAACACATCTTGTTTAATAATATGAATACCAAAACAAATTCGGATTGGGTGATATTAATTGGAACGGTAGAACCTGTCTACCCACCTTTAGTATTTTGTGCCAGAAAGCTAAGTAGTTCAGGACGTATAAGGTATTTAAATGGGGCCACTAACGGATATCAATGCAAACGTTGTAGTAAGGCCACCACAATGTGTTATATGTATCTTGTTATGATATCCAACGATTATTGTTTACTTCTCACGAATGTTTTCATAGTATTCTTCTTTTTGTTAGTTGATTGATTTTAGTTTTACGTCGCGTCCAACAAAATTTCAGGAGATAACCAACCTCTTACATTTATTGTCGCAATCCGGGAATCGAACCTGGATCATCTGCACAGCAAGCCCAGCGTTTAAGCCTCCACCAAGCTTCTCCTTTGTCTTAAGATTTAAGAGGAATATACATTTTTCTTATTGGTCTTATATTTCATTCCATGCCAGACATACGATAATTTGCCGTAAAATTTTGCGTTATTTTACTCTGATGCCCCTATGCTAGCATTAACGTGACACGATAATCCCGGCAAAACGTAACATGTCTGGCATAAAGCCCTCAAATGGCTTGGTTGGTTGGTTGATTGGTGTTTTACGTCGCTTTCAACAATATTTCAGTTATATCGCGACATGGAAGCAGGAGGTTACCAACCTCTTAAACATAGTGGCGCAACCCGGGGATCGAACCCGGATCGTCGGCGCCGCAAGCCAAGCGCTTAACCACTACACCAAGCCTACCCCTCATGTCAAATGGGAAAATCATCTATTGAGAATATTAAATGCTGAAATATACATCTACTAGATCATCATGTATCTCACCTAAACCGGGAAGGTGGATCCACTGAGTGTGTCAATAAACAATCCCAAGTAGACACTGTCATTGCTATGTACCCAATCTCTTTCTGTATGTGTGTGTAGTTAGTTTTTTTTTTTTTTTTTTTTTGTTTGTTTGTTTTGTTTTGTTTTTGTTTTTGTTTTTTTGTTTTTTTTTTTTTTTGTTTTTTTTTTTTTTTTTTTTTGTTTTTTTTGTTTTGTTTTTTTTTTTTTTTTTTTTTTTGTTTTGTTTTTTTTTTTTTTTATTTTGTCATATCAACAACAAACTCATTATATACTTCGTATATTAAAAAGACTATATGTGCATTGATATATTTACAAAAGGTTAAAGGCCGTTGTCATTACAGTGTTCATTATATAGATAATGGTGTTCACGTCTTCACTATACTTATAAATAAAGAGACACACTTGTATACTTAAAATATATTTCATCGGTTGTTCTATCCATCTGGTGCCAGTTGCTCATAACTTTAACCATTTATAAAGCTAACCAGTGGTTAAAATTTGAGAGACAATTACATAAATTTATAAGATTTCTCTATAAAGATATAAATTACTTTACAAAGCTTGTTTCATATGCTACAAATCAGTACACAGATTATGACTTAAAGTCTTCTTATTTCAAAGATATAGTTAGATGAAATTTAACCATAGATTAGCTTAACCAGTGGTTAAAGTTTTGAACAATTTGCCCTTGCTGTTTAATCTATGAAACACCCATTACACTACATAACATTACATTATTAATATCAGCGATTATTCATTTAAAAATCAATCATCACTCTCGGGCCATATTCACTACAAGAAACAAATATTGGTTTCACTGCAGTGGAATTAGTTAAATGTACATCCTCCGCGATCGTTGCGTGCAAAACAAGACTGGCTTAATGTTAGTCAATATTAAACTTCGCATATTATATTTTGTAGCAATAATGTGCAAGCCACCCGCTGAAATGACTCTGCTGTCTACAGTCGCTTTGTAATATATGGCTTCTTCGGAAAGGAATAGAAAATGCCGATATGGAAGATAGGAGTAGAGTGCAAACGATATTTGCAACATTTGCCTTAGTTTTCCTGGTGCTGCAAACATTGTATTATGGTAAGATCATAAAATGCTTGGCATTATGTGTAAATATGTTTGGGGCTCTATGGATCAAACTTATAACACGATTTCCTATAACATTACTGAAGGCAGTTTTTTGTGTTCTAACTATTCTGCACATACAAATATTTCTGATCGACAAGTATATCCAAAATATAAAAATCTACCGCAGCCCTGTGGCTATACATGTATATCTGTTTTGATGTACATATCATTATACTGTATATAATTATATTTACTAATATACTTCATTCGGATTATTTAAGAATTATGAGTATATATTATCTCTATGCACAATTACACATGGTCAAAAACTCAATTTCATTAAAACTCGATCTATCACGCTCCTAATTCTTATCATGTTCGCTATGGTAGATCTAAATACACTCCATAGCGGTTCCTGTCAATGTGTGTAAACAAATATGACTGTACCCATATCTCAAGGCAGCACACCTCGAAAAGGTGCATAATTTGAGGACTCAGATTTATATTATAACTGACAGCGATGGACAAAAAGAACTTGCCAGTTTCGTAGAGCGGGCGCGCATTGGTACGTGGTCTATAAAGGGGAGGCTAAATTATGAAAATGTCCCATACAAACCGTTGCAAACCCCGGACTTTACAACATTTCGGAATGAGTGTCCGATGAGAGTGAGCGCCTCCTGTTTGCATACAACACCCGCCGCAAGTTATATGTAAAATATCTCATTACACATAGTTTACAAATACTCGACTTTATGCCTTCTTATCTAAATGCCGATTTACATTGATATATAACTGATTCTTGATAATGCTTCCCTATTTTACGTTAAAATATCGTATCGAAAAAGTTAGTGTTTTTGCAAATTGTAAAACTTAATTTTTAATAAAAACCTATAGGCCTCATTGCTCACCTTAGCCAAAAAAAAGTTACAAATTGAACAAAACTGCCACAAAAGAAATGTTATAAGCTATGTGCATAGTTGAGTGCAGTCAATACATTTATTTCCACTGCGCTATTAGCAAAGCTATGCATGAGGGCAATTCTCTTTGAGAACTATTATTAACTAGACAACCATTACCATGAAGTGGAGTCTCTGGTTTACTGTCTCATCCAAACGAGACTGTGGACTCTTATCGAAACCTCTTCTTTACAAGCATACTAAACAAGAAAGCTCTTATACCAGTGATTGAGTAATACAGTTCTGTATGTGTGTTATCATGGTTAATTTAAACTCTCTCTCCACCTCTCTCAATCCCTCTCAAATATGATTAGTTTAAACAGTATTTATTTGTAAGTATTTACAGCAAATAATGTACAGTATATTCAGATAAGGATTTAGCAACAAGATATAATCTTATATAAAGTCATTACCTTTTAAAACTAAATTAATTTTACATTACATTGTGGCCGAAAAAGTGCATGTATATTCAAACCAGGTTCAAAATGTGAAAACAATAATAATATAAACATTCAAAGCAAGGGGAATATTATATAAAAGACAAGCCAATTGTAGCATAAAATATATGCTATAATGTATTGTAGAGAGAAAAAGTTTGAAGGAGAAAATCGTGGTGGTGAGTTAATTTTTAGAAATCTGTTACTTTTTTCTATAAACTCATGTACTTATATTTCTTCGTTAACTTCGTCGCTGTACAAAAGACATCCCTAGAAAATGTTTAAAAGCTTCAAATATCTGAAATGGGAATAGTACTAATCGTTGCTACATGGGGTTTGTTGATCTTTGCAGTTTAACAATGTATTTTATACGCAGTCAATTACATAGACAATTATGCCATTTATTGGAGAACGTACGTTCCCTAACGCCATTTATTTAAAGACCGCCATTTCGTTTGGATCTTCCACAGATTTACGACGACTACAATCTCCGAGATGTAACCCCACAATCACAAATATTCAACCGATACAGATGATTCCTTTAAAATGCGTATTATTTCTTTCTTTTCATTTCTGATTTTTTCACTACATTGATGTAGCTATAAGCTATTCGTCAGTAACATAATTAACATAAAACTATTGTAGATCAGAATCATCATAAACAATAAAATACTAGCTGCAAGCAATGACCTGGTCAATCCCTCTGTCTTCTTGTTGTACATAAAGAGAGCAGAGCTGCCGTGCTTGATATACAATCTAACTTAGTGCAACGCCTTGACGAACACACAATTAATTTACCAGAACACGTGTATATAATAAAAATCAAAACCCTTTTTAACTTTCGACGTGATCATTATAAAAGCCCATTCACTCTCCTATAAGTGGTAAAGAGGATAAGATAAGACAGCAAAAGATGAACCTTCTAATAAAATCTATAACGGTATAGATGCAGTTTGAAATTCTTAGGTAAGAAAAAATAGGTGTTACTGAAAATGGAGTCAGCCAGGGGTGATATATAAAAGTCAATTATATTATATATCAACAAAATCAATGTTGCATACGACACGGGCATCTTACCTGAGGTTTCTTCTTTGATATTAATCCGATCTTTTCGTCGGATGTCAACGAAATTAATGTAACTATAAATGATGAGAATGTCAAAGTATTTTATTTTTCAATTGAGGGATCGCCAGATCCACCTTTAACCATAGTTCCATTGTGACGTCATAGTTAAATTCATGTTTGACGGGCCATTTATCTATGACGTCATAATGAACATGTGTGCCAAAATATGTGATGTCGGGCATTTGACGATCCCTCAATTCAGTAAAAGTTAAGAAATAAAGGGAGGGATGTGGAATGCTATGAATCTATAGCTAGACTATCTTGATGGGTTAGAAAGGTACATGTAAATATAAATGGATACGGGAGGATTATTAACATGTATACCAAGGACAGATATATTGTCGTTATATCTGGATATGTGAGATGGAGATATGCAATAAAATTTTCATTTTATTGTATTATCTGTTTCACATCACCGCGTGAAGTCAATTTTCAGTATTTACAGACAAGATTTCGGCATTATTATATCTCCTTATGAAATAAATCTTGATATCTATTTGATAATTTTACAGCATAATACGATGTGTCTGTCAAAAGCCATTCACCAAGATTAATTAGAGTACTCTAGTTTATTTAGTAGTTAAAGATTTCTTTATCATTTTGACCTCTTTACGTGTTGAAAATTTCACAAAAAAAATCATATTCTTCTCTGTACACCAAGCTGCCACCAGACGGTGATATAGTTATACAGAGATAATCATATTTTTTTTTTAAATTAAATTTTATTTATTTTACAACCATTCAGAAACAAGTTAACAACTTATATAAATCTTGCTTGTTGGCACAGATCTTGGCATAAGGGTGTCGTTTGTGTGTGTGTGTGGGGGGGGGGGGGGGACTGGAGAAAACCCACGAAGTCAGGTTGGTGACAGCCCCACCATCTCACGTACCACACCGGGAATTAAACCCGGGTCGCATTGGTGAGAAGCGAGCGCGCTACCAACTGCGCTACCTGGCCTCCGATGATAATATACACAGTGTTTCTGCAATAAAACATAAACTATGGGAACTATGGGAGTTGTTTAGATGGTCTTTACATGCACGTAACCTTTATAAGCAGGTGCTTTTCTAAAGCGGATTGCGTTATGGCAAGTATCAACGTATTATAAGTAATCTTGTACAATTTATATTTCTGTCGAATTAGCGCCGTTTTTACTTTTATTTTTCACGACATAAAAAAGATATGTGCAAACAAGAGCAATCTCGTGTTTCTCTTATCAGTGATTAGCCAAATACATAACACATATCTGCTTTCAAGCTTTTTTTTTTTTTTTTTTTTTTAGTAAAATGTGACCTCTAATGGAATGTTCACTTGCAGTAATTTGACTTAGGAAACTAGAAATACAAAAATGTTGACCCCACTCCTGGTGTTTACAGGAATCCTTGATAATCAATATCTCTGATTGGTTATGTAAAATAGATGTTCCTTATTGACTACACCCTGGTATGTATTGAAAAACAGAAACCTGTACTCAAAGGTCGTAGACACAGAAAATTAAAACGGGTCATCAGACGGAGATGACCTTTGTAAAGGCTTATTTTAAAAAAAGGCATAGATATTAGTAGTATATATATATATATATATATATATATATATATATATATATATATATATATATATATATATATATATATATATATAGATAGATAGATATAGATAGATAGATGGATAGATAGATAGATATCCTCAACAAGTAGGTGGCTGTTAAAACAGGTTTAAGTTAACTTCCAGTTGGACCAATGTATCTGCAGAGAGACATGTGGCGAAGTCTCCGCTTTTGTTTGCAGTTCGACAACTGCCTTTAAATCGTCACAGGGTCCTTTTGTAGTTACTAATGGTACAAAAACGCACCCGTAAAACAGCCTTAAAATGTAAAATAATGTAACATAATACTCAAAAAGGGGCTTTAGTGTGATGGTTATCAGAACGTACGAAAATAGATTTGTGTAGGATATAAAACAGTGTTAATTATGGATACGTCTGATCTGAATGCATAAGGCACCTACAGGAAGTACTACATTTGAAGTTGTACACCTTGGATATCAGACTATATACATGTATTGTAGGTTTTCGGTGAGTTTTGACACCTACCGATTATCCTGGGAATCACCATTAGCAGCAGCAGTAGTAGTTGATGTGGTGGCGATACTACTACTACTACCACCACTACTACTACTACTACTACTAATAGTATTAATACTGATATCTTTGTTATTTTATCTTTTTAACAGTGTATTGGTACAACAGTATAAATGCTATTCAGCCATTACAAATATCAACGCCGAAGATACTTGTAATGACTAGACTGTGGTTGACAACAAAGTTGAAAAACACTTGTCCAGTGATCGATATCAACAACCTTTCCGAGTATAGATATCAACTCTATCCAACATGCGACACATCAAAGTGTTCTCTAAAAACAGAGACCGTCTCTACCAACGGGAGCGGAATGTCATTACCAAGGTTCCAATTCAATGATACAGTTTTATACAGGACAATCACAACGTTATGTAATGATGGTTTACCCGTGCCGAACATTGTTCATTTTGTGTATTTTGGTGCTTCCCGTTTAAATTTCTACAATTTTTTAGCAATAATCAGTGCCTACAGAATTCAGAAACCGTGCTTGATATTGTATCACGCAGACAGACTTCCATATGGAAATTATTGGGATTTTATTCTGCAAGTGGTACCGAATATTATACATGTTTATCATGATGCTCCTGAAACGATACACAATAGAACAATCAAGCACGTGGAACATAAAGCAGACTGGATCAGACTACAAGCGATTAAACGTAAGTAATGAATATATCATACTGGCTCATGTCAAATGACCATCAGCAATCCAGGTTCCTCCTTTACTGTTAATTAAATAAGGAACAGTACATCTGCACTCCGGAAAGTTTTTTCTCATTTTTTTTCTCTTCTGTTTGTTTGTTTTCTTTACCGTTGAGTTTTTTTTTTTATTTTATTTATTTATTTTATTTTATTTTATTTCTTTTTTATTATTATTTTTTTTTTTTTATTGTTCGTTTGTTACTTTGTTCTTTTTTTTTTTTTTTTTTTTTTTTTTTTTTGTTTTTTTTTTTTTTTTTTTTTTTTTTTTTTTTTTTTGGTTTTTTTTGTTGTTGTTTTTGTTTTTGTTTTTTGTTTTGTTTTTTTTTTTTTTGTTTTGTTTTGTTTTGTTTTGTTTTGTTTTTTTTTTATTTGTTTGGTTTTTTTCTGGCAGTGTCTTACAGTCTAAATTACTCAAATAAATATATATTTCATTCTGACCCAATCTGAATTTTAAATTTGAGACTATATTCTTCTCCAACAAACACGAAATAGCAGCTTTTCTTCCTTATATCGCCAAATGAAGTTTTAACCATAAAAGGTGTAAAGTTTATCATACCAGTGCTATCAAATTCCTTTCTACAAACTACACATGCATACATTAAACAGTACAATAAAGGAGAGAACGAAAGAACTTGTATCGTATGGCGACTGCACACACGACATCGTAATGAAGTCGACTTGTATGTAAAGATAGAAATACAATTTATACGTTAACCAGGCCGATATGCTAGAGGCATATGCCATATGTGCTCAAAATACGAACGAACCAGAACATTACACACGAAATGAACGAAAACTAATATTATTCAGGGTTGATTGGAATACAGTTCTTGTAACTTTACACTTCAATTTATAATATAGTATTGAATTGTGTGATATTTTATTACCTAAACTGCATATCTCTTTCCGAAATTTTATTTCGCGGAATGGAGTGAAAGCACTAATACTTTTTCCCTCAATTTTCAGGTTTCGGGGGTATATATGCCGACGCTGATGAAGTTTTCTTGCGCAGTGTGGACACTTTCAGAAAATATAACATGACGCTTGGATATGAGACAGGGACTATGGCTATATCTAATGCATTAATAATAGGATCACCAGATTCTGAATTTCTTGGATTATGGATCGATTCATACAAAACCTATAACCCTGATCAGTGGGGAGAGCATTCGGTCTTAATGCCAGTAAAACTTAACAAAAAATATCCGGGCTTACTTAATGTACAAAGTATAGACACATTTATGAAGCCCTCGGGTCCCTGTGGATCGTGCTTAGACATGTTTAAAAAGAATCTGAAATGGGACAAAAACTATTGTATGCATCTTTACGCCCGATATGATAGACAAGAATTTACTGTGAAGAATATACGGGAATTAGATAGCACTTTCGGCGCCATAGCACGGTATATATTGTATAACAGGACATCATTGTGTTAGAATGCACTGTTCATAATTTTATTTTCATGGTTTATATAATAAACCTGTTTCCTTCTGATCGGGAGGCAGGGGTTCGAGTCCCGCTCTGGTCATGCCTGTGTCTTTCGGATGAGACAGTAAAAACCGAGGCCCCGTGTCGTGGTATGCATGGCACGTTAAATATCCCTCACTGCTTCGAGCGGGTCCGTTGCAAAGGTCAAAATTTGTATGTCCCGCATCAAGCAGATGCCGTCACCATATACGTGAAATATTCATGGTGTGACGTTAAATAAAAATCGACCAAACACTCAATCAATCAAACATCTTCTGACCCATTCTGTAGCAGGTGTAACTCAGTGGATAATGTGCTTGGTTGTTTATCGAGAGGTCCGGGTTCGACTCCCCCAATTGGCGGACGAATGCCCTGTCTTTCGGATGAGACAGAAGAAACCGAGATCCTGTGTCACGGTAGGCGTGGCACGTAAAAGATCCCTCAATGCTTCGGATGCGCCCGTTGCAAAGATATAAATTTCTGTACAGCAAGCAGATTCCGTCAACATTTACGTAAAATCATCGTGGAGTGACGTAAAACAATAATAAACCAATAACACTACTCAGAATTAAATCTATCAATGTGACTAGGACCCACGTAATTGAATATGTCATCCAAATTACATCACTTTTTACTTCTTTCGAAATTTACTATACAACAACCTAACACTACCAGAACAATAGCAGAATTTTGTGCTGGAAAACCTGAGAAATCAGATGACGTCACAATATTTTACACCTCTGTCATACCTCGGACAAACATTGAAAATGTATTGTGACGTCACGAATTTCGATTCCGCCGAAAGCGATGGGTCAATTTCCCCCATGGTAACCAATTGTTGTTTTTTGGGACAATATTCCAGATTTGAGCTCGCTTGCAACTTTTCAGTTTCGTAAACATATAATTCAGATGGTACCATTAGAGTCGGTGTCCTGCGCACGCAGCATTAAATCTAAACACACGGTGGATCTATCACTTAATCGGCTAGTCCGCGTCATACAAGTCGAATTTTCTGCATCAGGCAAAGTGAAAAAGCATATATAGTAAAACCTGCTCTAAGGACCACCCGTATTTATCAACCATCCCTCTGTTCTCTGTTCCTTACTAATGTATACAGTCAGCTTGTATCAAGAGGCCACCTTACTAAAGTGACCACTTTCCTTTTCTTTGTTGGTCGCTTAAAATTGGTTTGCAGTGGCGAGTTAAGGGGGGAGGGGTGTTGGGTGTTGCATCCCACTCCCTTCCGTCGGAAAATTTTACCCCCATTAAAGGTCATTTTCAATCATCTTTAGGACTGCAACCCAACCCCCCTTCGGCCTTTCCAGACCGAATACTGCAAAACATTGGTCATGGGAAACTACAACACCCCCCACCACCACCACCACCTTTTCAAAATTTCTAGGTCCGTCTATTGTATCACTGTGCGTGTATGAAATAATCTTGATATAAGTACACACGACTCAAACAAATATACATGTGATTGTGTTCTGCTTTCTAAGAAAACTTTCCCAGCTCCGAATATGCCATATTGATTGGTTATTGTTTTACGTCACGTTTATTTCACATGTAAAGCCGGCGTGGCCTAGTGGTATCGCGTCGGACTCCTGATAGGGAGGCCGGGGTTCGAGTCCCACTCTGGTCATGCCGGTGTCATGTCTTTCGGATGAGACAGTAAAAACCGAGGCCCCGTGTCGTGGTATGCATGGCACGTTAAAGATCCCTCACTGCTTCGGGTGGGTCCGTTGCAAAGGTCAAAATTTGTATGCCCCGCATCAGGCAGATGCCGTCACCATATACGTGAAATATTCGTGGTGTGACGTAAAACAAAAATCAATCAATCAATTATTTCACATGTATGATGACAGAATCTCCGAGATACATTGCAGAGAAAGTCATATCTTTGTACCTGACTCTCTCGAAGGGATCTATTACGTAGTACGTCTACCGTGACATGGGACCTCGATGATGTTTCTCTTTATCGAAAGACAGAATACCTTTTTTCTCTCTCATCAGAAAGACAGAACACAGGTGCGCTCAAGGTGGGAATCGAACCCGGGACCTCTCCGGTCACCAGCCGAGCTTCCATCCACTGATTAACACCGGCTTCAGAATGTGTGATGTAAATACATGGAGAAGAATACTTGTATCAGACCAAAAAAGTAGATTTCCTGTAGGAGGGGTATATACGTGTTGTAAAGAAATAATAAAACAGTTTGTAACCCCAATGTCACTCAGTACAAAATTAAGGGGGTGGGTATGCAGTATCTCGACGAGGTGTATAAAGGTATTTCTTACTTGATAAGCTGTATCTCACCATGTTCAATTGCCCTTACAGATAAGGAAAGTAATTGATTTGTACAACTATTAATACACTAAATTTAACAAGGGCAAATAATTCACTGCACTAGAAATCCGAGAGAACTCGCCTTATTAAAATCGCCTTTATTAAAATCTCAAGTTGCATATAAATTGATAAAGGAATATACCCTTGATGTCTCAGATGGGTCTATGATATATGTGCTGTATAAAAAGATAGCACCACCCAGGCGCCGCCATTATATAGTTAAATTAATTTTTAATAAGCTTCAAGCAGTGTTCCTAGTCAGAAAATTGTGCTTATTTGTTTGTGACGTAGTTAAAACATTAAAAATGTGCCATACATTTAACGAAAAAAAATATTTACATAATTTTTTTAAGTATATGTATTCGATTTGTAGTATATTTTTATGATATTATGATTGGATTTGAATAAATTGTGTTACATTTAATTGTATATTTGTTTGTTAAATAAAACTCTGAAGTTTGATATATCTATATTTAATTAATGAATAAATACAGAGAATACCAAAGATACGTTATAGTGTAGATCCGTCTGTATAATTCTAAGTTCAGGGTCGAGGGGTTCCGAAATAGCTCTATCGGCAACTCATAGCTGTCCTAATCTTCTGGGGGCGGGCTTGGTGTAGTGGTTAAGCGCTTGGCTTGCGGCGCCGACGATCCGGGTTCGATTTCCGGGTTGCGCCACTGCGTTTAAGAGGTTGGTTACCACCTGCTTCCAAGTCGCGACATAACTGAAAATTGTTGAAAGCGACGTAAAACACCTATCGACCAACCAACCAACGTATCCTTCGGATCAGACAGTAAAAACCGAGATCGACCGAGTGTCAAAGTAAAAGTTCAGGGGAGGATCACGGATTTGATGTAAGGAGACGTACATGTAATATTAATTAAAAGGCATGGGTATCCGGCCCCATTAAAGCCAATGGTGAGTGTATACAAAACTAATTTCTATTTCTCTCTCTCTCTCTCTCTCTCTCTCTCTCTCTCTCTCCGAAAATTCATTATATTTAATACACTAAGTTTTTCTATACAGCAAAGCTTGACCAAAATTAACAGAGTAATGGCAAAGAAACTCTAGAATGGGATATCAAGGATTCATACCAAAGCTTGACCCTTTTTTCAGTTTACGCCCTTGCACATCTGACAACTATGTCCGAACAAGATCAAATTTGAAAATTTCATCGGGAGGGAACAATGCAATGCATTAAGCAGATGTCGTTACTGAACACCTGCAGTGATCTTTATGTGATATCAAACTACAAACAAAAACCGCGGTGCTGGATGTAGCGATACAAATATTGACCTCTATATCGTAAACCGTCCTTTTTTCTAAAAGTATTCAATAAAGTAAATAAACATTTTTATGATTTCGCAAATTAAGAGAAAATTCACAACTATAATGAACCGGCATGACTGAACAATTAATGTGTCAGTTTCTCTTGGGGGCGTTCGAGGTTCGAATCTAGTTATAGCACTGTCGATGTTCTATCGTTTGGATGTGACCATGAGTATCGATGTCCTTCGCGTGAGTAGATTTAGGCATTTGAAAGTCCCATCAAAGTTTCTAATTGGCCCGTTTTAAGCAGGCGTCAAGCAGGTGCCGCCATATGATATATGTATGTGAAGTGTTCCTGGAATGCTGTTAGGTAAAAATGAATTACTTAGTAAGATGAGACATAGAATGAGTTCATTGCTAAATATTCATTCTAATTATTTAACAGGATTCTGATAAGCACCTCAATATTAAGAAACAATTTTTAAACAACTTATATAAATCTTGCTCGTTGGCACAGATCTTGACATGAGGGTGTCGTTTGTGTGGTAGGAAACCGGAGTACCCGGAGAATACCCATGAAGCCAGGTTGGTGACAACCCCACCATTTCACGTACCACACCGGGAATCGGACCAGGGGCGCATTGGTGCTACCGAATGCGCTACCAGGCCCCTACTTGGGGGTGGAGATATAAACTTAGATTGGAAAATCATCAACCCCTGAAAGGTGCTGTGGTTAAATTTCTCACATAGGTGAAATGTTTGATGTTAATGAAAAGTCTTTGAAATTCACTTCAAAGTGAAGCCAGTGGAAATGGGTCTCACCTGGTTACCTTTACACATCCTTTCTTATAATTTCGCTATTCATTTTTATCATAAAGCACGGCGTCTATATCTCGACAATCACACTGACGACGCGCGACGTAGTCAGAGCAGCATAAATCAAATGAAAATTTGTGAAGTCAAATGTACCGCACAATAGATTTCAATCTGATTAAAACCATGTCTTTATTCCGCTTCTTTATTTGAATAGATTTAACGGTGGTTTACTGTCAAGGTAAAGACTCATCAGTCTGTCGAGGTTAAAAACTGTATCTATCGCTCACATCTTCAACAAAACTACCGCAAATCCCATCATAAAAGAGTATGAATGCATGCACGGACCCAGGGGGAAAGGGAGGGGCTCTACTTGGCTGGAAGCCCCTTTCAGTTCTTTGTGAGGTGGGTCCGGAATTGTGCATTATTGAAAAGTGAAATTTGAGAGAGGGTTCAACACAAACATTTAGATATTATGTACAGTGTATTGTAGTATGTATTGAACCCACCTCCGCTCTCTCTCTCTCTCTCTCTCTCTCTCTCTCTCTCTCTCTAGTTTTTGAGGATTATTTTGCAAAGTGATGACGAAAGGAAGTCTCAACAACACTCCCCTCCAAAAAAAAATCATTTCTGGCTCCCTTCGATATGCATTTCCATGCATTAAACCCATCCAATTACCAAGGCATCAAAACGACTTAATGAAATAAACATTCTGATTGCTATTGGCTTGTGGCCCAGATGATCCCGGTTCGATTCCCGGATAGCGCCACTATGTTCAAGAGGGTTGCTTACCTCCTGCTTCCATGTCGCGATATAGCGGAACAATTGATGAAAGCGACGAAAAACACCCTCTGTATCAACCAACCATAGGCTAACTTATTAAGTACATATATATCCGGCGGTTCTCTTATACGCCCTCACTGCGTATAACTTTTGAAAATAAAGTACAGGCGTCTTATTCACAAAGAAACTTAAGCCTAAGTGTAAAACTTGTGACCTATAATAGCACGTGTTATAACACTAAGAACTAGAAGAAAGTTTTTCTGTGAATAGTATGCCTGATAATCTCTTTACAGAGAAACTTCTGACGTATACTTATATTTACAACACATTATTAAAGGTCTTAATTTTACACTTAGACTTAAAGTTGTATACCCTATGTTCGCATATTATAGGTAAATTTATTCTAAATTGTTTTGATTACATATATAGGCCTTTAACATATTAAAAAAGACCCCTTGTAAATTCTGCGTTCAAATTCGTCTTATTAAGCGAGATATGGCTGTTTAAAACGCGATGTTTGTAAATAGAATGTTTACAACCAACTTATCACGTGATCTAATTCGGAAGCCGCCGCATCATGGACACTGATGGAGGGCGAGGTGAATAAACTTGACGAATAACTTTAAAAATCTGCATTCAAGTCTACTAAAGTTAGTATTTACTGAAATCGTTTTCTTCTGGAGTCTCCTTTCGTCGTATTTGTTTTTGATTAAACTGAGCATGCGCGAAGTCAGGTTATGGTTGTATTTATGGAATACCCACTTTATTTACGAAGAATTCTCTTTTTATTTTGATATCTCTGAGGGTTTGAAGCAACAAAAAGTGTTATTAACGCAAAGTTAATAACTTCAGCCATACAAGAAAAATGCAGTTTCTGTTTTACATGCCCTAATTTTTGAAATTATACCGAATTGTAGGGTATACAACTTTTAAGTTTCTTTGTGAATAAGATACCAGACGCGTCAATTCATGAGTATTACTACATTTAACGCCAGAGTAAGATAACTGCGTTATGATAATGAACTAAGTTTAGAGTAGATGATAATGGGTCTTTCAAACTGTTTCAAAAAGTGGGAAGGGGCCTTATCGGGACATTTTCAGAGTTACCTTTGATATGTCCAATTGCCAGTATAATGTAGCGTATTATCACCTGCTGCTATTAATACACCGAATCAAATTTGATCTCGCATTCTTTGTATCCATGGATGACTTCCGCAATGGCTGCACCGGTCTTTCGGATTAGACAGAAGAGAGGGAGGTCCCGTGTCACAGTAGGCGTGGCACGTAATAAAATCCCTCACTGATTCGGGAGGGTCCGTTGCAACATTTCTATGCTATGCATCAGGCAGTTGCCTGTCGTCACCATGTACGTGAAATAATCGTGGAGTGACATAAAGCAATAATCAATCAATACATTGTATCTATGATTGCCCACTGTGGCATACATGTATGTGTATTTGTGCGACTGTCGCAGCCTCGTGACTCGCACTTTTGACATTTGCTGATTTGGTTAAGATTAAGTACGGTTTGAAATTAAGATCATGTGCATCGTTCGACGATGAAATTTTATACATATTGGTAAAGCAATGTCATTATGAAGATAGAATTGACCAATCGGAATGGGGCTTGGCAGCTTTACTCGTCCTCGTCTGGTTTTTACAATATATATATATAACTGATTCTTTAACAATAACCGATCCGAAACATTATGAATGTTTTAGGGTGTAAGATTTTTTGTTTTAAAATTGCAAATATTCAGTCAAATATTACTAATAATATTGTAGATACATGAATATTAGCCTTTGAAATCGCCGGAGATGGATAAAATATCCTTAATTATTTTCTTCCTTAAGGCAATAATCCTAGTAAAACAAAAGGTCGAAAATGAGATTTTACTTAGTAACTGAGGATAAATCCCGAGATGTATACCTCATGCGAATTCACTTGTTCGGATCAACTCAGCGTTTGTCAATTAACCGCATTAGATAATATGAATGAAGATTGAAATTATCTTTTTTTTTTCGGAAATTTTATATTGTGCATCTGTCCATTGTATCCTCAAAACTGTCCACCCTTTGACGTAGAGAGGGCCTGACGCGGGAAGGAGGGATGGGGTAACTACCTATATAAAGGTATATACAGACGTGCTGCTGGAATGTGGTATACTTTTAAGGCCACCCAATGTATTAATGGGTATCATTTTCCCTTCAAATATATATCAATTGAAATCTTTCAGATCACAAAATATATAAATAGGTAAACGCAGGCAGAGATTGCAAGAGAAAATGTTTTTGCATACGAATGGGTATGCTCTTCACTAAGATCAGTATGTGAATGGGTAGGGTACCAGCGACTCCATCCACACGTCTGTACCCAAAATCATTGCAACCTTAACACACACCCCCTCCCCCCCCTCTCTCTCTCTGCCCCGGGATATCAAGTAAACAGAAACTGGGTTATTCCATATTTTTATCCTGTACCATATATCAGGAAATATTGCGAATTATTTAATGACATTAAGTTACGATATAGATATATGTATATATAAGAAATACTGGCACCTATATACGCTATAATTTTGTGCACCAGACGCGCATTTCGACAATTTTTGTCTCTTAAAGAAAGCCGGCGTGGCCTAGTGGTATCGCGCTCGTCTCCTGATTGGGAGGCAGGGGTTCGAGTCCTGCTCTGGTCATGCCGGTGTCCTGTCTTTCGGATGAGAGAAGCCCCGTGTCGTGGTATGCATGACACGTTAAAGATCCCTCACTGCTTCGGGTAGGTCCGTTGCAAATGTCAAAATTTGTATGCCACGCATCAGGCAGATGCCGTCACCATATACGTGAAATATTCGTGGTTTGACTTTAAACAAAAATCAATCAATCAATGTCTCTTAAAGAAAAGACTCGCAGACGATTCATAACCCTTTCGTTTGATTTAACTTCGTCCAAACTTCAAAACTGGGATACGTACTGGAGTTAGCGGCCTTGACCTATTATAGAGAGGACAGATATCCAGACAATTGTGATGGCAGAAGTCGCAATCCGTGGGGTCGTCATGAATAAAAGATAAGATAAAGATTGTTAGCTTCTGACTCTATATTAGTCTTATCGCATTCTACCATCGTAGGCCTTCAATGTGCATTAAATTGGCAGACACGTATAATCTACGATGTCCACGTGCGGATCCAGAAAGGGGGTCTAGACCCACCAAGAGATCAGGCGAAAATTTCTCTTGTTATTTTTGATGTGAAATAAGTAATTTTACACACAGAAACAACGTTGAAACCCCTTTCGGAAAATTCATAGAGGGTGGACCCTCCCGCACCCCCCCCCCTCGACAAAATTTCTGGATTCGTGCCTGTATTTAATGTAACACAAGAGTAAACAGTATAGCTCTATTAAAGACATCGTTATTTACTTTCACGTTGAGTTGTATTTCATTTTATTTTGATTAAGAGATTTTATACATTTTAAAAAAAATTATAGTATGTACATGACCAAAAAAAAAAAAAAGAAAAAGAAGGAAAGAAAGAACAAAAAAACATAAAACAAAACAACTCACAGAATAGTATGTGCGTGAATATATGTTTAAATATACCTCAGTCTATATATTATATTCTCTTTGCAGATTCATGTAAGTATAAGGTCGATAATTCATTCAGAAGTTCACATGGTCCTGAACAACAACAAACAAACAAAAAATAGACCAAAAAAAAAAAAAAAAAAGAAAAGACAAAAAAAAAAAAAAACAAAAGAGACAAACACCTTTGCTTTGAACAATTCTTCCGCCTAAGAGCTGTGTATGAAGTCCCTCAAACACCTTAGTGAGAATATAGCCACGTGAAATGAAAACTGATAGAAGCAAAGTACAAGTGTTCAAACAATTTACACGGAAGTAGAAAACCAAAATGAGTTGATAAGTCACATGGCCTTGCGTCCACGATAGAGAGAGAAGACACCAGCCAAGGCGTAAACCCGATGGACATTGTGTGGAATGAACGCCTTTTAAATGCCGTAAAGAGTGCTGATCTTATTATTGCTGTAGACGAGCAAAGTGTCTAAGAAGGAGACAGAATATCAGTGCATACAGGGGAGATAAATGAGTTTTAGCAAAGGCGGCGGCAACTATATGTCCGTGCCAAAATGGTGCTAAAACAATTCTCGGACTGCATGTTTTAATCTATACATTTTACATCTGGCATCATAAAGGACTCCATGTGATTTTCTTATCCATTTATATTTTATTTACTCATATATTTTGGCAATCTGATTAAAACCATATCTGTATTCGCTTATCTATCATCCGCAATGGGACTAGTAAATAAGCGGAAGAAAGATCTGGTTAATCAGAAGGCTTTTTTGGCAGTGTTGGCGCCCCTTTCTCAAAGTAGCCACTTTGGTTATATGGTTGCTTATTCGTATATTGAAATTCATGTCTTGTATGGCTCCATGGTGACTTCTGCCACATAACTGAGCCAGTAACTCCTCTTTTTTCTTTCATTTAATTTTAAAAGGAGCTCCTTAAGCATTACATGACCCGACAATCTCCAGTCTGGATACATTGGTATGCTGGGTCTGAAAAAGGGATGGGACACAACTTGTAATAATTAAACTATACATAAATCAATTGAAAAGTAAATAAATAAATAAATAAATAAATAAGTGGTGTGTGTGTATGGGGGGGGGGGGGGGCGGAGTTATTCATAATTATATCTAAAGCTTTTGAGTAAAATGGGTAAACATCTACCACACATTTCTGTCCATTCACCACCACCAACCTTATTATTATTATTATTATTATTATTATTATTATTATTATTATTATTGTTGTTGTTGTTGTTGTTGTTGTTGTTGCTCTTGTTCTTGTTGTTGTTGTTGTTGTTGTTGTTATTATTATTATTATTATTATTATTATTATTATTATTATTATTATTATTATTATTAATATAAATACCTATTTTATTCATGTTTTATGTAAAAATATTGAAAGGTATCGAGGCGCATACCTACCACCCATTGCTGCCTACTTTTCAGTATTTCAGAGCGGGAGGGGTGCAGGCTTCCGCTGTCACTCCTCTCTCTTCTCTTTCCGCATTAATCGGCATATAAAAGTTGTGTAAATACTACTTACTTCAACAAGATGTCCGAATACAATGCTTATCGCTCTCCTGGAAACTTATATAGCAGATGACACTAAGAAAATCTAGGTATATCAATCATAGTACATTTTATCAATATTCCATTGTTGCAGAGCTGATAATAATAATAATGTCTACGACAGATGAAGAGTATGTCGATCAAAGAAGCTCAATGGTGGTGTTTTGGGACTTAATTTTCTTGTTGTTGTTGTTCTTCTTCTTCTTCTTTTTCTCCTTCTACTTGTTTTTCTGTCTCTCTCTCTCTCTCTCTCTCTCTCTCTCTCTTATATCATTTTCTTTCATTATTATGTTTCTTCATTGATGAAATAAACCATGTTATTAAATTCTTCAATGCTTTGAACACAGTATTTTTCCTCCAAAGAAATTCCCTGATTACATTTTAACATTTGTTTTGAATGAGAACAAAACTGAAAGTAAATTATCTAATTTTTTTTTTAAATCAGCGTTCCAATTTTTTACGTTATGGCCTACTCATAGACTTGCGCAACTCTCTTATGTTCTCATAAAGAATCATTCACTATTAATTGCTCCCTATCATATTTAATATATTCTATGTTTTACAGAATGCAATAACGAGCGGAACTTCATATAGGGGACATTATGAACAAATATTCTCTGAACATAAGAGAATTGAGCAGGTCTAGCGTACACCATACTATATCACATTTATTCCTCAAGAGGGGCAACTCGTATGAATTCACTCGTATCTACAGATAATACGTTGTTAGTTGGTTGGTTGGTGTTTTACGTCGCTTTCAACAATTTTTCAGTTATATCGCGACATAGAAGCAGGAGGTAACCAACCACTTAAATATAGTGGCGCAACCCGAGAATCGAACCCGGATCGTCGGCGCCGCAAGCCAAGCGGTTAACCGTTACACCAAGTCTGCCCCCGAGATAATACGTTTGAAACTTTTAATCGCATAGTCTGGAAAATAGCAAAAGATTCAATTGAAAGGAAGATGGAAACCCTTAAAACCCTTGAAATATTCCTCATCACACACTGTATACTTATTAGGATAACTTAATTTTATTTAAGGATTAACTTTGACAATTTTGCAATTTATTGAGATATAATATTGTTTGAGGTGGCAATTTTAGGTGGTACATTTTATAATCCGCTTGGCGGATTAAAAAAACAGTGTGCACCGGCTCAAACCATATTATATCTCAATAAATTGCAAAATTGTTAACGTTAATCCTTATAATTTAGTTAAAGACTGGAATAAATTGAATAATTTGAATTATCAACATTAAATTCTTTTCTAAACTGCAAATGAAAATGTAACAACAAGAGCGGAGGAAAATACCCGCATAGCTGGTTGCTCCTAGCAACCAACCAAACCACTTTATGAAGCTATAATATAGCTTTCAACCACCAATCCAATTTCTTGTTTCATAAAAAATAAATTATATAAAAATAGCGCAGTGAAATAATGACGGGGACAACCCCACCCCCTTTCTCAGGCCATTTTTTTTTTCATGTATTGTGTCCTTGCTTTCTACCCCTCTGCAATTTGATAAACGTTCTCAAAAATACTTCATATCCAAACTAGGAACAAAGCTTTTTTTATTTTTTATTGACACTTATGAAAATTCAGGGCAATTTCTATAAAATTTAATCGATGAAAACATTTTATTTGGACATTAGAAAATTTTCACATGAAGCGATAGAGGTTTGTCATTATAATAAATGATAAGGAAAGATTTATCTTCTTGAAGTATTTAATTTGTAATATATTCCTACATGACCTAGTATCCCCTTATATCAAAACCAGCGAAAAGGTCGGTATTAAACTTAAATTTGATTGGTTTAAAATGTCCGACCCGAGCATAAGTCTTAGGTTTGAATTTTTCATTTAAAAAGAATGGACGGAAATTGAAAAAAAAAATGTGTTTGTAGTATATGTTCGCTCTTTAATTCATTTGTTTATAACAAAATTGAAATACTTCTACATGTATATCAAAGACGATAAAAAGCTCATAATGCTGCTGGCAAATAGATCTTTCTCTCGTTTCGAAAGAGAACTCTGTGTTCGATTCAAGATGGAAGGTTTCTGGTCTGAAGGTTGAGACGAAATTTTATGCTATGATCATTGTCATGATAATAATAATAATAATAATAATAATAATAATAATAATAATAAAAATAATAAAAATAAAAATATTAATGATGATGATGATGATGATGATAAAATCCACTACATTAATGCGCCCATTAGATAAATCAATTTTTTCAACAATGCACCAGACAATTACCTACGTGACATTATCGTATTGTGCCGTTTTACAATAATCCTCGGCCACACTTGTTATCCACTTGTTACCTTTCCTCGAGCTCAATCGGTAAAAAGCTAGAATGGAAATCCCAGGTTGAATCACGAATTTCATACATTTTGTTGTCAATTTTAGCGTGTGTTTATTACAAAAAAATGTATGTTTCTTTCATGCGTTAAAATTTTAGTGCTTACTTAG
Organism: Pteria penguin; assembly: GCA_035048485.1. Lineage (NCBI taxonomy): Eukaryota > Metazoa > Mollusca > Bivalvia > Pterioida > Pteriidae > Pteria > Pteria penguin. The sequence goes on along the minus strand of CM068589.1, from coordinate 34,426,126 downwards.
GAATAAACAAATTGAAGTCTATTCGTTAAGTATACCCATAACTACGTTTCTTTGAGGAAGAGTAGTTTTAATAGGGTGAAAATAGTCATGAACATAATTTCAATTGTCTGCTATATCGTGGCTCTGAATCGCTAAATGTGTTATACTGAAGTTTAAAACATTTATTATGCTTAAATTTTAATTATGATACAGTTTAAGCGTAATAAATATTTTAAACTTTAGTATAACAAATGTACTAAAAATCATGGTCAGCTTCTGGTCCGAAATATCACAATATTTGGGTCAGAATTCTTACATAGAAAGAATTATTATTATAACTATTATTAAATTATTATTTTTATTATTATTATTATTATTATTATTATTATTATTATTATTATTATTATTATTATTATCGTTGTAGTTGTTGTTCTTATTATATTAAGCCGGCGTGGCCTAGTGGTATCGCGCTGGACTCCTGATCGGGAGGCCGGGGTTCGATTCCCGCTCTGGTCATGCCGGTGTCATGTCTTTCGGATGAGACAGTAAAAGCCGAGGCCCCGTGCCATGGTATGCATGGCACGTTAAAGATCCCTCACTGCTTCGGGTGGGTCCGTTGCAAAGGTCAAAATTTGTATGCCCCGTATCAGGCAGATGCCGTCGCCATATACTTGAAATATTAGTGGTGTGACGTTAAACAAAAATCAATCAATCAATCTTATTATATCATCATCATCATCATCATCATCATCATCATTTTTATTATTATTATTATTATTATTATTATTATTATTATTATTATTATTATTATTATTATCGTTGTAGTTGTTGTTTTTATTACATCATCATCATCATCATCATCATCACCATCATTATTATTATTATTATTATTTTTTTTTTTTTTTTTTTTTATCAAAATTCCCTCATTTACATGCTTATATCAAACCTATAATGCCTTCATATCAGAAAGTTCGATATATTGAGGGGCAGAAGAAATCGCAGAAATAAATAAAGCTAATCTGTTTTTCATTTTAAATGTATTTAATAACAAAAAACATAAATTATATATGATATTTAAAACGTAAATAATCTGTTGTACACTCTTCCTAAGGCAGCGCAGGCATCTGTAAGAAAATGAAAAATAGTGTTGGATATATCTTAAAGCAAGGTTTGAAATGAATATTAAAAGAAAAAAAAAACCCGAACGGGTATAGCATCAATGTGGTTTATATTCTTTAAAGTAGGCTCGCTAGACAGGAGATGCTCACTCCTTCATGGTTTTGCCTGACATCAGTGAATAACTTTTCTAAATATTTTCTGTAGCAAAATATCTTCTTCTCTTTCGACATTCACCATTTTAGTTGCTCTCTCTCTCTCTCTCTCTCTCTCTCTCTCTCTCTCTCTCTCTCTTACGCTTATTAAGTTTTGAAGTCGATTTCATGCCTGCATAAAAGCATTTTAGAAAGACTTAATCATACATTTGTTTTGTTTGTTAGATTCCTGTTCTTCGTCGTACTCAGATTATTGAACAGATGTAGTGGTGGCACCTGCCTGATACATTGCACAGAGATTTGGACCTTTTCAGCGGACTCTCCTTTACGAGCATTTCTATCGTGAATCGAAGTCGGTTTGGTTCAGTGGATGACGTGTTCGATCTCGTGACCGAAAAATCTCAGGTTCGACTTCCGCTGCAAACACACTGGTGTCCTATCGTTCGGATTAGACAGTAAAAACCAAGGTTTTGTGTCACCGTAGGTGTGGCATGTAAAAGATCCCTCACTGCTTCGGGAGTGTCTGTTAGAAAGGTAGAAATTTCTTTGCAAGGCATCGGGCAGATGCCGACACCAGATACGTGAAATAATCGTGGAGTGACGTAAAACAATAACCAGTTAATCTATCCTGGCTCGTGAACGTGAAAACATAAAGTAAGAAAATAAAAGAAAAGTGGTTTCCGATCATCTTTAACATTTTTTTAGATATGAAGTCTAAGAATATTCTGTGCTGTGCAAGATTCTTGTGCATTAGCCAATAACAGAAAGGAATGCGAACCTGGGAGCACACTCTGTTATTTTGCGCTTTTAATGTTAAAAGCAAAAACTTACCTTTAAAATCAAGAGTTTCTTGTCCTTCTTGAAAGCTTTCGTTTGTTATATTTTGCTCTTGGAAGAAATGTTTGGTGATATCCAGGGATCTGGTGACGTCAAATCCGATGACGGAGTGGAAAAAGTCATAAACCTCCTCGTGCGATAGTTGGTAGTCTCTGGGCTTAAGGTCCGAGGTCTCAAACAGCGCACGTGTAAGTGTCCATTTACCTGACTGCTTGCATTCTTGAATCTGAAACAAAGCAGAATCCTATGACTGATTGATTGATTGACAATAAACCAAGATTATTTCATTTTTTTTTTTCTAATTTCTAATTCACGTAAAACAGACCCAAACAAAGCAATATGGTTCTTTTTACATGTCAAAATCTTTTATTATGTCAGTCTTGGGACGAATCTTCAGCTTGTTCAGGTTGATTCGAACCTAAGACCTTCCAGTCATAAGCTGACCATTCAACATATCTGTTCTCCTCATACACAGAACACAACATATTGACAGGAGAGAGAGAGAGAGAGAGACAGACAGAGAGAGAGAGACAGACAGACAGACAGAAATAGACACAGACAGACAGAGACTTACGGCTTCTGGTGATACAACGGTGGATAAATCCGGAGACGCAATCCTGAATCCATAGTTACACGTCACTTGTTGCCATATCAACAGGATATTTAGAACAAATACAGTCTTCATTGGGACGAAGAGGATTTATACAGAAGTTCCAGACCCTATGAGCATTCTGAAAATTGAAACTGTGATGTTATTAAGATGAAACTTTCCGTCATGTCAAGATATTTTCACTTCACTATTGTAACGTCACCTGAAACAATGCACGGGAAATTTAACATATGAAACTGACAGACCGAAAGTAGTATATAACGTGTCGACGGGTCACCCATTACAAGTACTGCCCGCACTCGACGTTGCTTAGCTTTGCTCAGCATAACTGAGCCAGGATAACCGCATCGCCACAAAAACTAGCTCACTAACGAGGGTGTAATACTAGCTTATATGTCTCCGTCACACTATTACCTCTTCAGGGAAGCTTCGACACGAAGCTTATGCCTGTGGATTCCTCTTTACCACCAGGTGACCTCGCCTAAAGTTGACATCCAGTCTACTAGTGTAGGAACACTCTGCCCAAAAGCCAACCACCTGTACATCCAGAAAGAATGACTAGGAGACTGGTCAATCAGATGCAAGAGTCATTTCGCTAGTAGTGAGGGATGTAATCTCAGATCCAGGTTTGAATTTCCCTCGCGAAAAACGTTCCACCAATCAGAGGTCAGCAATCAAAAACCACATGACTCGGTGGTGATGTCATCGTCGACCCTGTCGTTTGACCCTGCGACCTATGATTGACCTCTCTAATGACACTACGACTTCTCTTCTGACCCCACGACCTCGTTTTGATCCCTCCCGTGACTTTAAAGAGGAATTCATAGGTCTATTTTTAGAGGCTACCGAATGAAACTCCTGTTTATAACAATACATATAGGTCAAGCGAAATATTGATTCAGTCAATCCCCCCTTTTTTCATAACATATGTCTCGTGACCAGTAAATCGTAGCTGTCCCCTTAGTTCACCGTTAATGTCATTCATCTTTATAAGTCAACCTAGTAGCGCTGGCGTTACCGGTGACTGATTATCCTAGGACACTTCGGTCGATTTAAAGGAAATGACAACAAAAGAAATAGTAGATGTGGTGGTGGATTATGTGGTGCTGCTGGTGGTGGTGGTGGATTATATGGTGGTGGTGGTTGTGGATAATATGGTGGTGGTGGTTCGAAAGTGACACTGAATGATATCCATGCAACAAAATCCGAGCCTTTATAGAAAAGTCGGTAGTCGTGCTTAGTAAGGAAGCGAGAGGTCCCGGGTTCGAATCTCACCAGCGGCTTGTCGATGCCCTATCATTCGGATGAGATAATGGAACCCGGGACCGTTTCACAGTAGACATTGATACGTATGTGACGGAGACATATAAGCGAGTGTAACACCATCGCTAGTGAGCTATCGTCGAGTGCGGACACTACCTGGATGGGTGACTTACCGACACTTTACATTTAGTGGCAGCGTAGGTATAGGTCTACAGCGATAACTGTGCTCATCAGGGCTTCTAAAAAACCAAATCAAATATTCCATTATCAAATTATAGGGGTGTTTAACAAAGTTTATTTCTTCCAATACATACCAATATTCATTTAAATGACAGTATTTTAAACATCATAATAAGAGTCCATGTGGCTTAACTGGTGTTAACTGGTGTTCATCCTCTACGCCACCACCGCTACTATGAACTGAGGCGAAAATCTACTATCATTCAAAGTAATAATATATCTTTTAGGAAAATTTGACCATGATAAACCTGTTATGCTAAAATTTAGACTCGTCGTGTTTATAAACATGGGCAATATTATCGCTGTAGACCTATAGTGAGGGATGATGATCATTATCATCATTAATATTGTTGTTGTTGTTGTTGTTTGGGTGGATCTATATTCACATATATAGGATAATTTTCCGTCGCATTTCATATATTTGTGTAGTGTATAACGTTTTAAATTGCCATATTCACTTAAATCAACACAAACACCACCAATTTAAGGTTGTTTTACATACGTGACATGCTCAGATAACGCTAGCGATTATTTCTTCAAAATAATAAGCATGCAGTTAGCATTCCCACATGTCTCGTATTACAGTCTGTGGATGACAAGCGGCAGATTCACGGTGAAGTGTTGGAGAGAGAGAGAGAGAGAGAGAGGGGGGGGGGGGAGGGTGAACAAAGAGAAAGTGTATTATCTGTGATAATCAAAGACGATGTGGCCTAGTGGATGATGTGCTCGGCGCATGGCCTAGAGGTCCCGGGTTCGATTCCAGCCCTGGGCACACCGGTGTTGTGTCTTTGCGATGAGACAGTAAAATCCGATGTCATGTGTCACGGTGGACGTGGAACGAAAGGGATCCCTCACTGCTTCAAGTGCTTCCTTTGTACAGGTCTAAATTCCCGTGCTTTGCATCAGGTGCCGTCACCATATCATTGACGTACAACAAGAAACCAACATACAAGACTTCTTGTGTGCAATCTTTGTCAAAATTAAATGAGCGGCACTGCTGATGCCAAAACGACACGCTGATATATACATGTATATATAGAGGGTAACTATTCTTATTAAGCGGTTGTCAGTTCATTTTACAAAATGTCTTTCCGAAAACGTTTGACAAATTTGTACTTTATGCCAAGATTGTAGTTACACATGGGGACTTAGTTTAGTGGACTAAGGTGGTGTAGTCGAACCCCCTAAAATCATCACCACGGTCGTGTCTGTGATCCAGCGGCCCCGATCATTGAGGAAAAGCTGCCGATGCGCATGTATCTCATGTTGGAGATTTTCGCCATCTTATCCACGGAGATTCAATGGTCAAGCGGATTAAAGTTCTACAGTCGAAACCCTCTGTAACCCTCCTATCGGAGCTCCGATCCAGCAACAATGAGGAAAAGCTGTCCATGCGCGGATCCAGAGGGGTGGACTTGGGTCTGAACCCACTCCGAGATTCGGCGAAAATTACTTTTCTAAAGTAAGTAATTTTACACATAAAAACACGGTAGGACCCCCTTTCGGAAAATGTTTTGGAGATGGATCCCTTCTCGACAAATTTTTGGATCCGCTTGTGCTGTCGGAGGGTATTTACCTCAAGCCGGTAGTTTTTTTTCCGGAAATGCAAAATACATTCGTGAAAACATTAGTCGACATCAGAGACGGAGTTAAACAATAAATCTAGTATTTGGTTGAATAGATTCTGAAGTTATAGATATCCAAGTGCTTCGAAGATGCGGTAATTCTTTTTGATACTGCACCGAAATTCGTATGATTTTTAAATTTAATA